>JAQIVZ010002563.1:0-19804 GCA_034700945.1 Arrhopalites spinosus
TGACTATCCTTATTTCTAATACTAATCAATGCAAAAATTTTAATTCTAACTAAGTAGTCGATGATCAGTTTTCGATGTTCCTGACATGGAATATTAGTCATTCTTACCCAATTTTTGACAGTGATATTGATCAACATTGAACTTGATATAATTTTACTCACCATTGTACCCTGGTTATTGCATTTATTTTTCACACTAAAAATGAAAAGTTCTGGGACCTTAAGAAATGGCTCGTAGTGAGATTCTTTCAGTGTGTGTAGATAAGAGAAGGGAGTATTGGATGAAGGATTAACGCCAGGGCTAGTTTTGTTACCTAAAAGGATTTCCATCGGGTTTGAAGTGGACTAAAAAAGAAGTGCATGATATTGACTGTGGTCAAACTTGACTTGAATAATTGGCAAAGTGGTTGATTGAGTAATTGACAGCAAGGGGGCAGTTGAATGAAAGCTTCTGAATGAGGTCATTGGGAAATTTTTATTTCCTTGACCTCCAGAGACCAAGAGGACTTGTTTCAAGTCACCGCCTTTATCTGGTTCTCCTGTTCATTCTAAATTTCTAAAACAATCCACCTATACGCAAAATCGTATACTCTACAAAACGGCCTTTTCACTTTTTTAAAATGTTGAATTCCGTGACCTTAGTCTCAGGTCAAAAAAGTCAATACTTCAAAAACGCGTACTAGTTTTTCATAGGAGTGAATTTTTTCAGAATTTTTGTACTACGTATTAAGTAATACTTAGCGCAAACCAGTGCAAGGTAGAGCCTAGGATTTCCGGGGCCCTTCACAGGGTGAACTTCGCACGCCTAAGGGTTGGCTGGTTCGGGATTATAAATAGGGCTTGTTCCCGAAAATCCCGACGGCTTTTTTAACTCCCGAAAGTCCCTGGATTTAAAATACAAAATCCCGAGATTTTCGGGAGTGAAAAACATAGAATAAAATAGCAAAATCAAAGGAAATTGTGAACCTCATTTGGGTTTTTTATGAAAGCAGAGTTCTATAGGTTCCTTCACGTGCACAGGTTAAAAAGGATTACTTATTAACTTATTTTTATCCTGATACTGGCCGAGGGTAATGGTCCTTTTTCTTTCCTCTAGAATATTCTCTACTCAAGTCGTCATTTTGCAGTCGTGTTGACTTGTTTATAACTGTAAAATCGAAGGGAAAAAGTACATTGCAGTGTGGAGAGTGGAATAACAAAATGTTATTTGTCCTTTTTGAAATTTTACTTTCAACTAGTAAAGGTAGAGCAGATTAATTAAATATTTTTCCTTGTTGATGTCTTGTACTTACTTTCTTGCTCTTAACCTCTTTACTCTTAACCGTTTCTATTAAACAAATAAACTTTTATTCCATTATTTGAAGTAGTTTTAACTGATTAACCATTTTTGCAAGAGTAATTTTGTGTTTTATAGTCCGTTCATGTCCGGGATTGACAAAAATCTCGTCCCGACTCCCGACTTTTTTCCAGTCCCGGGGTTTCTACAAGCTATAATTATAAAGGAGTTGAAAAACTCCACACAAACGGCTACATCTATTTTTTAAATTATTTGATCTTTGACTTTTTCATGTCTCTGGTCTCAAAAAAAAGTGAGCCAAAAGCAACGTGATGCGTTGAAGGGGTAGTCTGCAATAGGCCCAATATATAGCGGCCTGCGTGGCTTCTGTTTCTTATAGAAATGGGACCTCCAAAATACAATACAGTACAAAGTAATACTTAATCATTAGTATAATGATTGATTCCACACTAACAAGTGAATAAAGTTTCATGATTATTTATTGACAATATCACAATCCGTCGTTAAAAATATCTGCGTACACAACAATATTTGCATCAACAGCTAATGACGTATGACTACAGATACAGAGTTTTTATAGTCCTTATAATAATCTTTTAGTATCAGGGAGACCAATGCACTGAAATTTCTTCCCAATGGCGTCAAAGTTCACTGCTCCGTTAAAAAAAATCCACCCCTTCAACAGCCAACCACATTTAGCCTTGTTTTAATTGAAGAAAGAAAATGATGTAGGTCAAGACGGTGGCAACCACCTACCAAAAAAGAGAGCCAATCAACTACATATGATCAGTGACTCAATTGCACAAAAGTACCCCTGGAATGGTTGAATAATTAACTGTGAAAAAATCCACCGCCGTCAGTTTCCTGTTCCAACTAAGGACCGTGTCGGTCAATTGTTCCAGTAATGGAAAGAAATCATTGTCAGTCTCCAACTTTGTCCAGCCGATTCCCACTCGAGCAGCAGTCAATCGTTCTCGGTTTTCAAAAACCTAGAAAATTAAACAATTTAATAGAATAATAAAATGAATATTTAATTTTCATTGAGCTGACCCTTGTCTCGATTAAATTGCCCACATTGGCGAGGGAAAAAATGGAGCAAGTACAGGCAAAAGTGCTGAGGACATGCCTGAAGGTAAATTCACCATCGACGGTCAAAGCCACGACTGCTTCAATTAAAATTATGGTGGGTCCCAAAAACAGAAGCAATACTCCTGGACTCATTGCATTCGCATAAACTTTAAATAAAATTTGAAATTCTACAAAAGCATCAAGAGCAATCTTTCCATCCTCCTCCATCTTCATTCTTCTTATATTTGCCCCATAGTAACCTCTAAGAGTTTTGACTTTCTTTGAAAGTTGAATTTCTCCAATTGACAAGTCCTCCATTTTCTTCATCCTCCAACAATTCTCAATCCCCCCACAAATTTTATCATAAATTTCCATGAGATCAACTCCAAATTTTAAAATGAGATAATAAGAAAACAAAATTGGCCAAAATTCAAAAATTTTGCGAGTTGTACAATAAAAAGAGTCCAACTTGTCTGCCGTTTGATTGGCTGAAATTGACATTTCCGGTCTCCAAGAGGTGAAACAAGCAACTGGTATTGGAACAAAATTGAGGACAAATATAAAGAGGGTCAAAATAGAGACGATTCGCTGAATTCTGTACCTCCTTTTCAATTTTGGACAATCAATTTTCTCATGGAAATTTGGATAAAGTTGGTGGACATTGTTGAAGAGTTGAATGATGGGTCCACAATTCCAGAGGAGGGTCACTCGAAGGAGACTGTCCAGTCCCATCATGGACATGATGACCATGTACATTTGAATCTTTTCTGATAAATTCAAAACGGGTCCATTTAAGATTTTAGTCAATTCAAGGACACGCAAATACAGAAAATAAATTGTAGAGCAAAGACTGTAGGGAATAATGGGACTTGTCCATAAAAATGTCAATTTTTTTGACCCCAACCATGGATTTTGAACCGGAAAACAAGCACAGAGCCAAGCACCCATGGGTAGAATATTTCCCAATTTTTTCAACATTTTGAGAATAAAAATAATAAAAATTGCAACTCTTTTTCTAAAGAATAGAACAGACGAATAGAAATACTATTTATCAAAGTAATTTTATTTTATTGAGTAAAATTTAATCCATTTACTAGTAGATTGTGGACAGTTAGTGGAGCGTGAAGATAAAATTTAAATTGATTTTATTTTCAATTTCCTAATGAAAAATAAATTACATTTATATCATGTTAGTTGATTTGGCTATAACTCCTTTAAAACCGTTTACAGTTAGATATTATTTTAATTGACATGAAAATGTCAAAAATTTGTGTCAATTTATTGTTAAAATGGCCAAAGGTCATTTCTGTCATATCCTGGATTTTTGGTTGTTTCCCTGTAGAAAATCCTTTGAGATTTTTAAGGGATCCCAAAAATTGCAAATTTTCTTGGACAAGTCTGAGCCTGTTGTACACTCTAAGCATTAGCGGATATTTAATTTACTTGAACTTTCTCCAACTAAAAATCTTACCCAGTCGCGCGGTCACCCTTCACTTGACCTTATCCCAACAAATTAGAATGTACATCAACCGTATAAGCTTCGTTTCAATGGACCTTCTTTTGAGACTTTCTCTTCTCAAAAATTGTCAAAATATAATTGAACTGTTGACCCATGTTCCAAAAATGCAAAAAAATATTGCCAGTATAAAATTACCAAATAAATGGTTGTACATTATGTACAGAATTTTTGTGGTCCTTTTTTTATGGGGCCTTTTCATCAATTTCTCAATGAACTTTGTGTATTGTTTTTTCAGGCCACAATTGGCCGAGGCCAACATTTTATTAAAATTTCTCTGTGTCTTTCAAAATAGTTTAACCACTTGGCCAATCATATTTTATTCGTACTTGATTACTAAACTTGGCCTAGACTTGATTGAAATTTATGACAAAATTTGTGTCGGTGTTCAAAATATATGGACCATGGATCAGATGCGTGGACATAGAATGAATTTGGAAAAAGCTGAAAATAAAATAATCAAACCAAATTTAATTTTTGAGCAGAGTCTTCATTTAAAAATTTTAGGGATGGAGAGAGACTTGAAAAATTTAAGGGAAACTTTTTCAGAATTTACAAGTCAATTTAAAATGTATACAGAGACTGCGAGTGGAGGAATTTTTGTTCTTTTGACCTCAACAACCCTTTTATGTATTGAACTGATGAGCAATTTGATAGTGGAAGATACACCAGGACTGGCTGTGGGATTTCAAATTGTTGATGTGATGATGTGCATCTGTCTCCTCCTCTGCTTTGCCTCCATTGGGAATTTATTTGAGAGGAGAGTATGGAATTTAGTTTATTTATAATTTTAAATATTTATTGACCTTTCCTGGTAACTTTTTAGATACAAGAAAATCGAGATAATTTGAGAGTGGCCACCACCCAATGTCACTTTCGTTTTCATCAAGAACAAGGAGAAGTGTGGAATTCTATCAAAGATTCGGATACTTTTCTTGCCCTCGGTCAATTGACGGAAGGGATTGTAAGTTGGGAGAGAAAATTGACGGCACTCGACTTTTTGTACATAAACCACTCCATGATGCCCGGGGTTTGTTTTATTTAATGCAAATTATTTCTCCATTGTACTAATGTTAGCACTGAAAACAATAACAATGTTAAAAATTTTAAATTAATTTAGATTCATTTAATAGGTCGTGGCTACTATTGTGACGTACACAATCTTCTTTATGCAGTATAAACAAAGCAAAGCTTAAATGGAGATCTTAATTGTCTCAAATAAACTGTTTACAGTAAAAATCTACTCAACTTATTAACTTTGAAATATTAAAGAAAACACTAACAATTGTTGAAGATGACTATAACTGAATGAAAACTTTTAAATTGTTCTCAAGACTAAGGATCGTAAGACTTAATTTTATTGTGAATTAAATAAAGTCGTTTTCATTTGTGTTTCCCTTCTATTTACTATTTAATATGGAGCTCCAGAAGTTCCTTAGAATTCCTATTTCATGACAATTAACAATGGAGTAATAAATTCCCATGTAAAAACAAAGATTAAAAATGTCCCTTATTGTTTACTTGCAAATAAACAATGCATTGTTTAGTTAATTACTTTAATGAAACATTGTTGTAGATGACAATCAACTCTCTCTCCATCATTAAAATAACAATGTTCTGTAACAATTATATTTGTTAGATTTTATTAAAGTTTAATTTTAGCTTAATGTACAATGATACTTACATTGTAATTTATACCAATTCAATATGATTGATATAAAAGTATAATTTAATTCTTTCTAATATTGGATATTACTTAACTGACAAACCTAGCTGGACTCTAGTAATTAGTAAGTATAAATTGATTCCTTTAGTGGTGAAATAGTTTTTTGATTTTTGCGCTAATGAAGATACGAAGTTTGAATAAATGTAAATAATATAATTTACATTTTAATAGCTTATCAATATCAAGTGATATTGATAATGGAGAAAAAATAAGTACTAACAACGTATCTATTATAGAGTCTTCAGTGCCGAAATATTAACTAATATTATAATTTATAAACACCCTAAAGTACCATATACCTTGCGTATAACATTAAATTACTTACGTTTGTCAAAAATATGTGTATGTATTACAATTACATATAAATGAAATAATAGAGAGACAGAGCCCAATATCTTACGGTCGCAATTATTTCAGAATTTCCTTGTGGTCTTTAAGTATGTCAATGATACCATCGAGTTCCTGAGTAATCTCCAGACATTTCTTGGATACATTTCCAAATTTCGCCTTGTGTTGTTCCATGAGATTCCTCTTGATATTCAATTTTTCTCTAGCAGCTGCCATTTCTCGTTTCTTCTCCTCCAGTCTCAACAAATCTCGTTCCTGACGATCTTTACTTTCCCCAATAGTGACTTTAAGCTGTTCTTGTGCTTCTGAAAGACAATTTAGGATTTAAATATTATCAACCATCTGTACTGTAATATTGTAAATTACAATTTGTAATAATGAATTTTGTATTTATGATAAATAATTTGTCCCTCTACTTACTTGTCAGTTTCTCCTCTGTATCAAATAACTCGAGTCTCCATTCCTTCCTCATCCTTTTCTTGTCCTCCAATTTACTTTTCCTTTTCAAGGTCTTCTCCAACTCTAATTTAATTTGTTCATGTCGAAATTTTATGGCAGATTCCGGATCTCTTGAAGCTCGAGGGTCAGAGTCAGAGGAGTCTGAGTCCGAATTTGATGGTGCTGATGGTCCAGAACGTCCTGATGATGAACTGGCATTGACCTGCTTCATTTTTGGCTTGTGGTCCCCCGGACCACGATGATCAAATCTTCGACCCTCACTGGGAATAATTTTTTTAGAAATAATTCGAGGAGCGTGTGAGTTTGCTGCAGCCGTGATAAGGTCGTGAAATAGTTGTTTTGTATTTGAGCTGCTCGTTGACATCCCTTTAAGTACGATGACAAAACAAAAGACGATGACGAAAAAAAAACAAAAAAAAAATCCGAAAAATAATTTGTATTTTGGTGGCGGGTGGACGTCGCAGTATTTAATGATAATTTGCATACCAATTAAATAATTGAAATGACAATTTATTTCTCTGCCTCCACTTTGTTACCGAAATATATTCTTCTTCTCATTTCCATGAATAGTCTGCAGTTTCGAGTATTTAACTATGTATGCATGACTTATGACCCTTTTATTAATTAAATACGGACAATTTTCATCACTTAACATTATATACTTACGAATTGTACACCATAGTTGATCATGTTTTATAAAAGTGTGTTTATTCAATAGTACTACAGTACTTTTTTTAGCTTTTATTTCTTTCTGGTAGGAGTACATATTAATAAATTCTAGTTTTTAATACATGTAGACGAATTAGAAATTACGGAAAAATTAAAGAAAAATTATAAATAACAAATTCATAGTGAGTTAATATTGATATTCAGTATCAACTAAAAAACAGTAAGTTCATCCCATTCGTAATGCTTTGCAAACAAAACAAATACAATAATATAGTCTCTAGAAAGAATTTGTTCTCTTGTCGTTAAATACTAGCTACAGTATACATAGCTACATGTGTGAAGCTCAGATTCTAACTTTAAAATAGTCTCTAGACTATTGTACAAAAAAAAACATGTCAAATTCATGTTATCCACTAACAAATCAAAAATACAAAAATTCAAGAAGTATCTACTTATTGATATTTCATTTTTTACAACAATCCAGATATATCTGAATGCAGCGATGGTACAAGTATTGATATTTCATTTCTTGAAATTGAAATATGATTCTGATGATGTTGAGGAGTCCACAGACGCAGTGTCACTGAAAGAATCATCGTCCTCATCTGACTCGGTAGTTTCCGATTCACACCGTCTCATGTCATGCTCATCCGTTGGACCCTTACCATAAGACTCTTTACGAATTTGAAACTGATTGAGAACGTCAGCTTGGTTCCACCCTGGACCAGCAACGTAAAAGTCTAATCCATCTTCTTCCTCCTCCTCTTGTTCATCTCCAGTAGTAGTACTGGAATGGGCCCTGTTTTGTTGAGAATTTCCACTGGTCGTCCCAATACTTGAGGCAGTTCTTGAGGAAGAAGCTCTTGAGAAAGAAGCTCTCGTCCTACCAGAGAAATTTGCAGTACTTTGACTCCCTGCATCAGAACTACTATCACATGAATAATTGAGATTTCCCTCATCCTCTGCAACCATTAGTGGAAGTCGAGTCTTGATGAAGGTCTTGATTGGATAGTGAAAGTGTAGCAATGGTGGTATGTTGTACAGGGACAAGAGTACTTGAGATGCATTGAACACAAGTCGTTTCACCTTATTTTGAGGACATTTTGAAATTCCAAGTTGATTCACCTCCTTTTAAATTACAAAAATAAAGTATGAATACGAAAAGTTAATATCATTAAAAAATGAATCCATTTGGAATTATTATTTATTTACTGAATTTACATACCTTTGCATGATGCTGACAGGCTAATTCTGGCATGTATTTATGCTCTCCTTTGTGCAAATAAGAGTCCAAATAACATTCATCAGCCACAAAATGTGTTGGTTCCTTATTCTGGGGTGCTCTATATGGTAGTTCCTGGGATTCATTGGCCAGGATTTGAACCAAAACAGAAAATGGCAAAATTTTGTAGGAACAACCAAATTCTTGGTCTATAGTGATGCAAAAAAACAGTACAAAACATTATAACATAGCCTAGTCAATCATATTAATTATACACTGGTATAAAGTACATCACAACAACAAATTACCTGAAGCTTCAATAAGCCACTGTAAACCATCTCTCACAATCGGAATGTGTTCCTTCAGAGTAAAGAACAAAATCGTCTCCCCAGGAGTAAAATGTTTCCTCTGAAAAGAATAAAATAAGAATCTGCATCAATGTCAATGAAATTAAATGAATACCATTCCATTTGAAATTCAAATTTTGAATGACAATAAATTAGTGTAGGAAAAGTTCATATTTGACTTGTACCCACACAGTACATCACGTACTGTACATGTCATATATCTGAAGAATGAAAACTTTGTGATTATGATTCACATATACACAACGTAAAGTAACACAGCAAAAATGAGATGAACACTTACACAAAATGTTTCAATAGGACCCAAAACATCTCTGTACGGACTAAAATCCTTGTTGTATCCTGGGAATGGAACACAAATCTTTTGTATTCCGTCACGAACATCGCTGTTGTAACCCAACGGAATCGTGTCTGTAAAGAATACACAAAAATTACACAAACAAGTGTTTTTGTAGCAAAAATGTACACAAATGAATCTTAACATGTAAAAATATCTTACCCATATCAATAAGGCCAGAGATAGTATGACCAAGACCATGTTGAACAGAAAACTCAGAGAGAGCAAATTCAGCCGGATAGTGAAAGTTTTGACAGTTGAGATAATAATTAAAGTTGACGACCAAATACTTCTTGTGAACAGCAACATAATCTCGAACCAACCCAATGTCAGCGGCACTTGGCATATTTTTGTTACCTTCATCTTGAAAACTCAAACCTTTCATTTTAGCATCAAGAGGACTTGAATGATGTTCATAATTTGGGACAGCACTCTCTTCATCCTCCACTTCATCATCATGTTTTTCCTTGCCAGTAGTCCTTGTTGCAGATCCAGCCATTGAAGTCCGAACTTGTTCAGTCAATACTTCATCTGTCTTGTTCTTTCTGTAACTTTGTTTGATGACGAGAGGAAATGGCATCTTTTTTCCGGCCCATCGTGACGTTATTTCAGCATACTCTTCCGCTGACATTCGGAATGGAGCCTTAATCAACTTTTCAATCACTTCTTCCGTTTCTTTCTTGGCTTTGACTGCCTCAACCAATTCATCATGAGGATCTTTTGCATATTGTCGATGTAAAAGATTCAGTACTGTCGAGTCCCGAGCCAAAAGTACATCTGGATTATTCAATTTCGGTTTGTTATGTTGTACTCTTGTTGCAGAGAAACCAGAACGACCTGAGTGTCCTGAGTATGTTGACATCTGTATGAATAATGACAAATAATTATAAATAATTGAACATGATTAAACAAAAGTACATGGAAAAATTTAAATACGACAAAAATATTGTACTTTTCGTTGATTCCCCTTCTATTTCAGACTGTATTAATATGTTCACTATTTCAAAATGACACAAATATACATATTTACAAGACTGTAAAGTTCTTACCTTGACGAAGGTCAGCACAAATATTTCTCTCTGTCGCAAACTGGATTCCAGTTACTGGAAAAAAAGAAAGACGAAAAAAAACAAAAAAAGACGAATCGGCCGTTTCAAATAATCTCCCTTCCCTCAAATGAGCAGCGGGGAGTTCAAAAGAAACACGTGACTCGTCACCAAAAATTAATTGTCAATTTTTTTTATTTAGTTGTCAAAAATTCTGAAAAGTATTTTCTTTAACCCCAGGTCCAAATGACTTGTTTTAGGTCACACCCTAATCTGAGGCCCATAATAGTACAAAAATTCTAAAAATATGACCCATATGCAAAATCATATGCTGCCTTTGCACATCTTTGAAACTCTCATGTTTGACATTTTCATGAGGTCATTTTGACTTTGACCTGAAACAAAGGTCATGGCATTCAAGATAAAAGGTCTGAAATGGGTAGTGTGGTGTCAACAGCAACAACAAGCTATATAGGTGAGAAGGGGACAAGTGGAGCAGTTCAGCTAGTGGTTACTAATTAATAATTAGTTATTTCAAAATCAAAGGAGTGGATTTTGAGCCAACTGAAAATGACACAGAGTTGAAAAAGTCTCTCTCATATCACATTCATAAAAGTACTGTGGGAAACTTCATGTCTCCATCATCAAACTCTAAAATTGTTTACAAGTTATTTTGAATGATTTCCTTTCTACTTCCTATTTTGACTCTCATAATAAATGCTAAAATTTATTTTAAACAGAACTTTATTCCGTCCATTTGTAAAAATAAAATTGTCACATTTCTAATTGGCATAAAAGGAAAATGACCATAATTTTAATCATAAAATAATCAAGCCTCTAGCCTTTAAGAGAACAACTTAATTAAAAATTCTTATAGTTTCATTTCATAGACTATGAATCATAGCACTTATTTATTCTTAGTTAATTTCATCCAGAAAAAAAACCACTCTGTTTAATGACCTTTAAAAAGAGAGAGTGGAGGGTCAAAGGAATTAAAAAATGGGAAGAATTGCACGAAAGGAGGAAGAAGAGTCCAAGGAACTAGGAATTAAAGATTACAAAAGATTTAAAAGCGTAAAAGAATTATAATAATATTTAATAATATGCAGAGAATAATTGTAAATGATAAATATGTACATACAGACAGAAGAAAAGGCCAACTATAAAAATTGTGATTTTTCTGTGATTAAAAAAGAATGTTCAAGATAAAACAAAGTTTCGTGTGTGTCTTTGTCCCCTCTTAATTTGATGGGAAAAGTGTTTGAGAGTCTTTAGTCAAAAACACACATTCCTGCCAAACCGGTCTCTGTCAAGTTAACTAGTTAAAAGGGAATTCAATTGCAAATCCCTGTTTTTTTTATTATTTCTCATCGTAAAACATTATTTGACGCTTGGAACTTGATGAGGAATGAAATGGTCATTAATTTTAAAAAGTGAATCTCTTCAAGTTTTTGTCTCAGTGTCAAAAAACCAAGTGTCAACATAATATATTTTTTTATTGAAAAAAATATGTTTTATTTATCTCACAAAAATATACCAAAATGAGACATTAAAATCTAAATAATTTACCAAAAGTTAAAAGTACAAACTAGAAAAGTTAAAAATGTTTTTAAATAGTGAATTATATTATTTGACATTACTATTAATTTTAAATACATTTCATGACTCATTCTCTCTCCTAACGTCCATCAAAGCTCGTGTGGTTCTCATTCGAGATTTGTACGAGTATGACTCGAGTCAAAATTTAAATGAGACAAATAATTCAAAATTTATTATTAGAAATTCGCTGAAAAAATCTGTTATTGAAGAAATTGTCAATGAGATTCCAAATTCGGATACAATTCTTAAATTAAGTGACCTCACACATGACCGTCAACGGGGTTATGTCACTCTTCGATTTGACTGTGTGGCTGCCTATCCAATTTCATGGGTTTATGAGGGACTTGAGGTAAAATCAATTTAATTTATTTTAAAAATATTTTCCCGCTCATTTGACTTGACATTTTTTTTCAGTTCCCCAAGTCACGTGTCTACACAGAGAGCCGACGGAGTTTTGAGAGTTTTAGTGATCCGACAACTTATCGTTATTTTGCTACTGTTTATTTACGAAAAATAGAAGAATTTTCGGGAAAATTTGCATGTCGTAGCCTGCAAGATCCTCAAATAGAAATTTTCTACTTTGTTTTTATTCCAGGCCCCAAATTTTTTGTGCCTGACTCTGGTCTTAATATTGGGGTCACACAAAACGAAGAAAACGTTGTTATACCTTGTGCCGTGACACATCCAACGGAGGTCACTTCGGCTCTTTTTAAAGTTGATGAAATGGTACTAATTAAACTTTATTAAAAATAAATTTGGTAAATTTTTCATCATTTTTAATATTAGGGTCATCCAGAGAGAGTAAATTTGACGACCTTTGACCCAAAAGTTGGTTTTATACTTCTCTACAAGGACCATTTTACTCCATGGGGTCAATACGTTTGTACTGCTGGCAATAATTCCATGACCAATTCTCTGATCGTCAATGTGGATCCACCTAAAAGTAAAAATATAATTAAAAATGGGATAAATTAAAGAAATTAAATGTAATTTTTTTTTGTAGAATTCATCGTTCGCCCCACAATTCAAAGTAATTTTGTCCACTTGACCTCTCACATTAAACAAATGTTTATTTGTGAGGCTAAGGAAAATGTGACAATTAAATTCTCTGCATTTAAAGTCCCTCAAAAAATTTCTTATGAATTTGACCCTACAAAAGACTTTCCGTTCATTGCCAGTTACAAAAGTGACCCAAAAATATTCCCTGATTTTTCATTCATTACTTGCCTCACTCAACCGAATTCTTCAGATGGGTCAAGATTTGATGAAAAAGTTTTGCACACTTGGGAATACTCAATTTATGGTAATTAATAATATTTATTTTTTTAAATTAGTTTTTAATTAATTTTGAGTAAATTGTGTTACAGGAAATGATCGAAATTTGACTCTTTCGTATGAGCCCAAACTGGACGCTTTTCTCTGTTGCACTGTCGACTCATCAATGAAGCCAGTGATGACGTCATTTTATCCCTGTGGGTCTGCTCAGGAATGTCAATTACGCCATTTTCAAAGTTCACTGAAAAAGTACAAAATTAAAAATTGGGGACGGTCCTCCTCCTCTGGTTGGCGTCACAGTAAAAAATCAAAAAAGAAGAAATCTTGTACAAATAAAATGGAGGATTTTTTCATGGAAAAAAGTGAAGAAGCAATTAAAATGATGAGAATTTGGAATCATTACATGGAACCAGGGTCAAGAGTTCATGAAAATGTTCCTTTGGGTTGTACTGGCTTGAAAAGGGCTCACGAAGATCATCAAGGCTATTTTCGGTGTTCTATTGAGAATGATAATCGTTTTCACACCAAGGATTTCTACTACTACAGTCCTCTCAAGTCGAGACCCGGTAAATTTGAAAACCCGTAACTAAATAGAGTTTTCAATTTGGAAATAATTTTAATTAAAAATTATAGTTTTTAGAATGGAAGATATAGCTGAATCAGATTTAATTTCAATTAAACTTAATCCAAACGAGGGGATTCGTGTTGGACAAGCTGTTCAAGTTGTTTGTAAAGTGAACGGTCTATTTTTCTCTCGAGGTCAAGTTTGGGCATTTGAAAGAATTGATGGAGAGATTCGGATTGTGCCAGAGCGTAAGTGATTTAAATTTAATTTAAATTTTAAATTAATTGTACTAAATGTATTTTAAAATTGTAGATCTCATGGGAGAAGATGTAATTCAGAAAGATGATGGAGATTCAACAATGACGAAGAGAATTGGAACAATTAAATTTGTAGACAAGGACATCATTCGTTTGTACTGTTTTGCTCCATTTTGGAATTCCACAGAATGGAAAAATTCTTCCATTCCCATTGAATTAATTTAATTAATTTATTCAAACAAATTAATTTTCATACAAAGTATTCAAAATGCAAATAGCAAACTAAATAATAACCAAAACTTTTTCATTTTTTTGCAAGTTAAATAATTTATTTTTTGCCAAACTGATTAAAACTGCATGCAGTGGCTAAAAAAACAAAAAAGGAGATAAACCACTTGAGTGCACCTATCAAACCCGATTAGAATTTGATTAATTGACATCAATTTTAATTTGTCATAACTTTTTTTCCAGAGGAGAGATAAATTAAAAATAATTTGTCTACATTGTCAAACTTTGAACAATTTAAATTCAAAAAATGATTTTATTTCTGTTATTTCTCAATTTAAATCCAATTTTTGGATTCAACTACGGTGCGCATATTCCCCAAGGGTCATCCGCCGTGACCTACGCTTATAGTTCAGAAGGAACATGGAAATCAATAGAGACCCTTCACTACAATTGGAATTATTACGAACAATGGGCCACTGCCAATCATCCTTTTGACAAGGGAGCCCTCATCAGTGCTGCCAATGGGCCAACTTTTACATCCCGTGACGCCAATGGGTATCTTCTCTGTGACTTTAATAAAAATCTAGAGATTGACACAACTGAAGAAAAATGTGGGCCAGCTTTCCATGAGCACAATGGTCGTGGAGTGGGAGGGTCAAGTCGAGGTCAACCTTTTACCCAATTTTGGCTAGACGACAATTGGCTTGCTCGCTACATGAGTCAAGCCTACTCCCGGCCATTGCCTAACGGTTTGACGGATCAGCCAGGTCAATTTATGAGATGGAAGGTCATTGGTGGTGACATTGAGGGGTGGTCACTGTACAATTCGGATCATTTTGACACCCTCTCCTTGGATGGTCTCTACTATTTGGTGGGAGGTCAAGTGGACTTGGCAATCCAAAATTGGGAGAGGTGTCTCGTCAAAAGTGAGTCCTTTTACGATGAAAATAATCAACAATTCAAATATCCCGGCATCCACGAAAATTATCACATGGGTCTTTGGAAGATTTTGACAGAGATGCTTCTCAATTATCCCAATCAAATTGGGAATAAAAGAATCGAAATTTTACAACATTCAGTGTCACTCCGGTCACAAATTTTGGATAATCAACAAGTCAAGGATGGAGTGGAAATTGGATGGATCTCAAATATAGGAAGTGACACTTCTCTCATTAACACTGAAAGCATTTCGTGTGGAACTCTTGGTTTGGGCGCCAATTTTAAATTTGTCTTTGAAACTGATAGAGCCCCCATGATTATTTATCCGGGGAACTTTTTCACGAGACCTTATCATTCAGTTTCAGCTGTAGTGGGATTGAGTAGTCCCGGACAAATGTTAAGTGGTCCATCATCTGAGGGCCTTAAGTTGGGTCAGGGGAATTATATCGTCGAATTTTTATTGAGAACTAATCAAATCAAAGATTCCATTGCTAGTCTTCATGTCTTCAATGTAGACTCTGATGAGATGGTGGTGACTAAAATTGTGGGAATGGGGGATTTTCAACAGGTGAATCAGTGGACGGCTGTTCAATTGCCCTTTGACATTGGGACTGAGACGCGGGTTGAATTTAGAGTTCAATGGCATGGAGTGAATAATTTGGACGTGGCGGTTGTTAGATTAAAATAAAAATTTTGAAAATTTTGATTATTTATTCATTGATAATCCGAATTATTTTATTGACTTTTATTTTAAAAAATTGTATTTATTACTCCTTTCACTTCATCTTTTACATAAAAATCATAATGTTTGACTTTGACGTCACCATTGTTTTTTTCCCCATCACTGAGTGTGTAAAATAATTAAAAAATGTTTCATCAATTTATCAATTAATTATTTTTTGCTCTGACTTTACAAACAACACACCCAAGTTCATTCAAATGAAGAGTCAGCGGAGAAATTGTCAAGTTTCATAAATATTTGTAAAAATACAAGTCCCTTTTCATTTTTCAAGGCTAAACAAATATGTTGGAATGTAGAATTTTAAATAATCAACACTAAATTTGTAAGAGACTAATTAATTTATGTAATTTTTAACTAGAGATATTTTATGATTTTTATTTAGTTGACTCATATTTGCATTCTCATGGTCACTCTGACCCATATAACAAAGACAGACTGGCCTCATTTAATTGAGGTCAGAGAATTCTTCTCAAATTGCATAAGGGAATTATTTAATGACTCGGGAATGAGTTTATGTCCAAGACTTAAACTGACGAAGGCAGACATTTTATTTGTAAACAATATTAAATAATATAAATATTAACGAAAATGTGATACCCTTCACATGGGCACAAGAATTTCAAATAAAGGCTCAATTTAATTGACATTTTCTTTATTTCATGACGCCCATGATTAATTTAATGCGTTTACAATTAACTTGCATTTTCATGAAATTGAAAATGTGAACAATTCAGAATTTTTGACCATTTTGAATAAAAAGAATTTGTGATTGTCTTCATTTTGATCTCAAGATGCAAAAACGATGGAATTTTGAATGCTGACCAAATTAATTCAGAGTGATTTTTAAATGAATGACCAATAATTGACTTGCATCTGGACAATTCTTTTACTTTTGTCCTAAAAAACCCAACATGAATACTATCTCTTAGACCAATCGGAGAAATTTGAAGCTGTAAAATGTTTGAGTGGCGTCCAAGTTCATCAAAAAAAATTAATAATAATGTCGACTGCATTTTATTTTTCCCAATCAATTTCACATTTAAATAAATTACTTGTATAAAAAATAGAATTTATAATTTAATTTGAGTTAAAAATTTAATAATAAAATTTCTGATAGCTTCCTTTCTGACCGTTCCTTTCTCGACATCTTCCAGAGGGATCCTTCCCCCAGCTACACTTGACCTTTCGACTCCGAGGACTAATTAATACTTGTGGGGCTGACATCGACAAGATAAATGTTCGACCTTCAATCCCTCGAGTTGACACAGTCAAAAGTAAAAGGAAAATTTGAACGAGTCCAAAAATCAAAAAGGTTGTCCAGCTTGAACGAATCCACATTTTGTGCTGTCTGAAACAGGGACAAGAAACAATTTTTAATATTAATTTTCAATCCAAATAAAATTCTTCGCAACTTTTACAAAATTGAACTTGTCACTCACATGAAAAGATTTGAAAAATGTTGAAACAAAAATAAAAAATTGTAAAGTATTTTAAAATTACAGGCTTCGACTTATGGTGAAAGACAAAATAAAGTTAAATATTGAACGAGTTAAATGTAGACGTGGGATGCGGAGAGAGGTTAGTTGCTGACTGGTGTCTGAAGAAAAGTTGAGACTTTTTAGTTTTTAGACTCACGAGTATTTCCTTACAAGAAAGGCGGGTGAGATTATCTTGATGAATACGACAAGCTTGACATTGGCTTTGGCAATGCCAAATTGGCATTATTTTCCCCCTCCCACTGTTTACAAATTCAAAGCGGATATTGCAAAATTGCAATCATTGGCATTTTTATCATAATTAATATCCTCAATATTTAAACAAACGAGTCAATGTAAATTAGACGTCAATTGTCATAGGCTAGAAAATGTAACTAGGAAATTTAATTATTATTGATTTGTTCATTGCTTTGAGTAATGTACAGAGACAATGATTCTTTAAATGAATGCTGTCAAATTGGCTGCTCGGATCGTATTTAAAATTTAATTTAAAATTTAATTTTAATTCTGAATTACGATTGATTGGCTTTAAATAGAGTTACATAGTGACTCTTCTTTGCCAACGGCCATACCACGTTGAAAGCACCAGTTCTCGTCCGATCACTGAAGTTAAGCAACGTCGGGCCCGGTTAGTACTTGGATGGGTGACCGCTTGGGAATCCCGGGTGCTGTTGGTATCTACCTTTTGCCATTTTTCCCCTTATTTAAACTGTCATTGTTTTGTAATACAATGGAACAATTAAATGAATTAAAATTAAATACCTTTTATTTTTATTTTTTGCTACTCTGGTCACTATTTCTTGTGCATGGGCGCTTTGGACAATTATTTTCAATCTCACAGCAAAGAAATAATAAAAAATGTCTCATTATTTTTACTAGAAAATGGACAATGCCTGAAACTTTAATTTTATGCAACAAAAAGTCAATTATTGAAAATGGAATTTGAGTGTATGATGTTATTTTTTTGAGAAATAAATTGGCATAGATTTTTAGTGCGATAATAAAATTGTAGAGAATAAATTATTCAATTACAATAAATTTATTTACAGATTTTTCAGTTATGCTTAAATAATTATGTAAGGTTGTATTTTGTAAATTTAGTAAATATTTTCATTTTGTATCACAAATATCAACAAGTTACATTATAAATTCAGACTTTTCTATATAGACTCATATGTAAATGAAATACATGTTTGTAATATTTGATTCTCACTTAAATACAAAACTATTTACAGAAATTCACAATTAATACAATAATGAAAAAACATTTAAATAGTTCACTCTCCCAAATTGGCAGCCCCAATTAATTCTTCCTTGATAATGGGAATTTGTTTTGGTGTCGCCTTATTCTCCAAAGCAGGAGGTGGAAGTGGAGCCTCAATTTTCAAAATTCCATTGGTCAAAGTTGACTTGACTGAGGTCAAGTCCGCATTCTCAGGGAGAGTGAATTGTCTGGTCACTTCTTGGTAGTATCGGGAGTGTCCGTCTAGAGATTTATGGTCAACCTTGGCCTCAATGGTGACCACTCGATCATTGAGACTCAATTTGATGTTCTCAGCCGGAAAATTTTGACCCAAATGGACGTTGAGAGTGTACACATCCTTGTCCCCTGCCTTCACGACCTCAACATCTGACCTGTTAGCTAAGGTCACAGCAGTGTTGTCAGTCAATTTAGGAAATTCGTCGTGTCTGATGATGGCATCAAATGTCCTGAATTCTCGGTCAATTTCTCTCATGGCCTCATTCAACATGACCATGGGATGATGCCAAGTGGTCCTAGGACTGAGATAGTATGCCCTTGACCCCAACGGTGAACATTTGAGAACCTTTGAACTCAATCCCCGGCTCAGTGGAACCAAAATCCCGTTGCAACGATTCATTTCTCAAATTCAACCGATTAAAAAAGGAACAAGAGTTTTATTAAATATTTTTAAAATTGAAGAGAATTGAACTGGGCACAAAATAAGACTAAAAATGTGACAAAATAACTGTAAAGTAACTTACTTTGTTTCAAAGAAGAATTCACGGCAGTATTGCGACTAAAATATTGAACGTCAAATTATATGCGTGTGTGCTGTCTAGTAGTCTTGCAAGTACAAATGACAATGTTTTCGTGGACTTCACGAGTTTTATATATAAAACTGCGTAGAACGGAGAAGATGCGAGAGCCTTCCAGTAACGCAAAGAACAGTCTGTGCGTACATGTTGACGTTAGTCAGAGTTAGTCTAGGTATATCCTTTGGCTACACTCATTCATGAAACCTGATCTCTCTACACTGTAGAGTCTACAGTCTACATACTTCCCTCACTTACTCAACCTTTCTAGAATTGCGTAGCAATTGTTGGGATTTTTCTGGTGGAGAACCGGGCATTCCAAGGGCCTATTTAAACTAGCCATGTGCTTCTCCAGTCAATTCAATTTTAATCAGACTCTACACTCAACAACTCGATACTTTCTTAAAAGTTAACAAAGCCAATTATTTTATAAACGTAACTCTACAGTCTACACTGCAATTTTTCTACTGTCTACTCGTACTTTGAACATAAAGGTAATTTTTTAAATAAATTAAATACCATTATTTATTTTTCTGTGATTTTCAAGAATTTTGTATTAAATTCTTGTGTTTTTGATTTTGAATTTTGACTATTTA
>JAQIVZ010002564.1:0-19787 GCA_034700945.1 Arrhopalites spinosus
TTTTGATCCTCTGGAGGTCAAGCAAATGAGAATTATGATATGACCACAATACAAACTTTGATCAGGAGGTCAAGGAGTCTTTTTGCCAAGTTTCAGAATTTTTGTACAAAAACTAAGTTTTTTGACCATAACGTACATATGGACCACATATTCACCTGTGGAGGTCAAAAGAGGAAATAACTTTCATAGTGGTAATGTATTCAAATGATCCTGGTCACCTGGAGCTCCTTATCACCAAATTTCAGCCCATTCTGACAGAAAGTTAACTTGCTCTAAAAGCTAGCGATCTCCTTTAAAACTTAAAAAATTATTATTATACAAAGTGTACAAAGACGAGTATATATTAGATGGAATTATGTCGGTATGTACAGATATGACATGTACATGACGATAATAATTAATTTAGACTACAAGTTAGATTTGTTATTTAACTAAACATTTTATAAAAAATTATCTTTAAGCTCGGTTTACACAGCTCGTGATCCAAAAATGTTTCACATTTTGAAATTTCACGATAGACCTTTTTCTATTTACTCTAAAATAATAATAAACATTTATCCAATTAATATGACTGATTTCATTCAATCTTAATTAAAATTATACTGCGAACTAGTATCTTCTTTACAAAAAAAACAAATGACAATAATATAGCCTAACAAATTATTATTTTAACTTTTTACATATTAAAATACATTCTGAGCTATCTTTCTTTTTTTGAGCTTAGTTAATATATTTTTTTAAATGTCTATATTAAAAAGCTCTCATTAGTTTGGTTATACATATTTTTTTTACAGCTACATTTAATCAGGATACAACATTCATATTTTTAAAAAATTCCTTTTTAGATTTTATATAAAAAAGTATGAGCAAGGAATGTCATTTCAGTACATTCTTTTTTTGGCTATATTCACCGAACCTTAAAAAAGCGAATTTTTTAGGTAAAATAATCATTTCATTGAGTTGAATTATCGTCAGATTATTTTTTAAAATTTCCCCTTGACTTTAACGATCTTCATGTCACAAAAAACGACTAGTTGTACTGAATGTATCATTATTTTGTACAAGAAATATATACAAATTTTTGAATAAAATTGTTCAATAGTAAAAATCTTCATAATAAACTCGTTAAATTAAAATAGTTTCTAAAGTCTATACAGCTACCGTTTTAACAAAAAAGATACAATAGAAAAAATTATTATATAAATACTAGCACTTAAATTTAACGATGAGACAGCAGAAGCATTGCTACTGACGTGATTTGTAGCGGCTGCCGTCAAGACACTTAATGAAGCATCGACCTGTAACAATTTGGGAAAAAAATTATTTTTTATGTTGAATAAATTAAAAAAATTCCAAATTAAAAGTTCATTGTAATTTTGATAAAATTATATTTGTTATTAATATTTGAAATATTTACCTGAATGATTGGATTTTGTTGTGTAATAAAGGCACCCAAACGTTCTGACTCGCTAATACAAGCTTGCAACTGAACTCTAGTCCAAGTCTTAGAAACTGGCCGAACGACCACAATCAGTTCAGTTCCCAATCCCAAATAGGCTCCAGCACTACACTGAGCCGTTTCTACATGGTGAATAGGAAAATTACAAATTAAAATCAGACTAAAAATTCGACTTCAATTGAGTCTGCTTGTTTTTGTTAAGAAATTATTACTTACGAATAAGGGAATTCAGTCTATGGGCAATTTCATCAACTGTGATCAGTTGACTATCAGTTGATTCTGCTAGCCGCAGAACCTTTTTTTTAAAATTGATAAAATGAAAGGATTAAAATCTAATTGTGACACAAAATTATTAATTAATTGTTCAAATTAAAATTACCTGAGATGGACTGTAAATTACTCGAAGAACTCCACCACAAATGGGACAGCAAGCACCTGACGGGGTCACTCCCATACAATTTGGTGGTAACTCTGGACATTCAACTTCACCCACGCAGGCAGGTTCAAGATGAGCTCCATCACCTGTCCCAATGAATCGACATGGGCCAGCATAATCTTTTGGAATCCCTTGTGCCTCTGCAGCACACTCTGATGGATAAGTTTCACCATCAATTCCACAAACTTTACCATCATTAGAACAACCAGTTTGAAGACAAGGACCAGAATAAGCCAACATGGCACCGGAAGTAGTTAAACTACAGAGATTGCTGTAAATGTAATAAAAATATATTATAATTGAGATTACAATCTTATAAATAAAGTGAAATAAATAAATAAAATTTTAACTGAAAAAATTACCGATGCTGACGACCACTTGTATCACAAACTGGTTGATGAGATGATTTGTGCCAAGATTCTTCACATTTTAGGGGGACTGTAAAATTAAGCAAAATGTTTTTTAGAATAAAATCATTTTGTAAATTAAAAGCACATTATCATAATTTATTAATTTTCGTACCACATTGAAATTGTTGACACAGACGGGAGGATGGAACTAAACAAACTCTTCTGGTGCGCATACAACGACGTTCATTTCCACAGGACACTCCATCACAAGGATCTTTACTTGCACATTCTCCGGGATAGATTTCTGAGTCTGCTAGACCCCCGCATCTAAAAATATACAAAAAAATTAAATTTTATTAAAAAATAATAATTAATATTTCAATTAATTTTGTTCATTGAAAATAGTCATACTTTGCCAAACAAGCTGAGGGATACGTGCGTCCATTTGAGCCACAAACTGGAGACCTACTAGGATCACAATTACAGGGTAATGCCACTTCCGTGCCTGATCTTGATGGAGTAAATAAGTAGCCACCAGTGTCTTCCGCAGGCATACATTGTCTTTTACTACAAATTAATTCTCCAGCTCGACATGAACAAAGATTACAATCCAACCAAAAATGAGTTCCATGGTCAAAATGATTTCGACCCAACCAACAAGGAGCTGGAGGTTCACACATGGAACCTGCACATTGTTCCATTTTTCCAGTTTCACTACAACGGCACAACCTATCACAAAATTACATATTTATTAATAATCTAATTTTTTCTGTAAACAATTTAATTTAAATTAAATAAATCTAACCTGTGGCATCCAGGTCCATGACCTGGAACTCGAACCCATGTATTGGGTGACACAATTAATCGTGACACTTCTCCCAAACTACATCCAGCCGCACAACTGTATGGCTCACAATGTCCTAAAATAATTAAAATATTTTCTATTTTCTATTTATGTCAAAAATTAAATTTTTTGAATGGAAAATTAAAAAACAACTGTTACCATTTTGCCCAGGTCGTTGTCCAGCAGCACATTTTCTGTTGACTTGACAAGTTTCTGTCGTATTGCAAGGTCGACTACGACAAGGCCTTGTGATCTCGACACTAAAATCCAAACTATTTCCTTTCCCCATCCGCTTTGGCTGTTGAACATATGATGAGATGGAGATGCAGGGTGTTCCCGGTGCAGGAGATAACAGACTACAAATAGTTGTGACATCATGCCCGCTTGTCAACAGGGCATCCATGTTGACACACTCGTGTAGTAGTGACACACAGTCAGATCGACAAATTAACGATGCATGATCCTACATGAAATATGTACAAATAATTTAGTTAAAAAATATTTCATAAAATTAACTTAGAAACTTACAGAAGCATGATTTCTGGGATGACATGGCCGTAATTGTAAAGCACAAGCGACAGCTTTCCATTTTTCAGTTGCACATTGACTCAAATCTTTCAAAGGAAGTTTCATATTGTCAAGAAATGGAATATAACCCAAACTTTTCCATTGTTCAAATTGATGACGGGCTGCCAAATCAGCTGCTGGATTACATCGACGAAATAATTCACTGGGTCGGTTATTAAATGCAGAACAAAAGTTGAGACCGTCACAACCAAGTTCGCAAGGTTCTTCAACTGATTTTCAAAAATAATTAATTAATTATTACAAATTCCCATTTATTTTCTCCAATCCCACACCGTGACTGTAAAAAAAAACTAAAATTTACCTTCTTCAATACAATCTCTCAATTCTCGCTCATTTGGCGATGATAAACAAGTTCGATCATAGTCTGACCAAGATCCAGTCCATTCTATTAGAAATGACAAAAATAAAAAATTGTATTATTCATGTCTTAAGTTTTAAATTCAATTTAAAATAGAGAAAAAAAAATACCTCGACTGTAGGTTTTGTGACAGAGTCGCCGGCAACTTGGATTCCTCGCCCTAGAGAATATCATAGAGTCCAAAAAAAGAGAGACACGTTAGACCATTAATCATTCATGATTAACATCACAGATGAGCACAAGACGGAGGAACCCATTAGCAGGAAGTGACGAGAAATGAATGAATTCCAAAACTATAGAGCTTTACTACATATACAAAGTCCTCTTGTCACCCACTACTCTAGTTCACATAACATGCTGGATGGTCATAGTTAAAATCATGGAGTAAATTTTATGAATGTGTCTATAACACCATGTTAACACACAAAAAAGAGAAGAAAAAAATCTACTAACATTCTTCTCCCTTATTATCCACAATGATCGTGCATTGCACACTGTACTGTACATATTTTTTAAAAAAAAATCTTGACTATCTAAGGCCTTTAACTTGTACATTACTAATAGTCACTGGAAAAAACTATTATTACACACATGCATAGTTTTTATACTCTTTAAGTGTGTGTGGGTAGTAAGGAATTCCCATTGGATTTTTGTTTCAAAGACCATTATATTTATAACTATGATATAAGTAACTAAATACATATTTAGCCCTTGGTGAAGAGAATATCAAATAACTTATGATGGTGTCTCCTCTATGTTTATGTGTTGCACAAGCTTCTGAGAGTTTTTCTTTTTATCATCACCAATATTATGTGAAGCTTTTTAGAGTCTCAACTAATGATGAATTTCAGCGCAATTTAAGTATGATGATAAATGTGATTTTTTTTTCATACCGGTGACAGCAGTGTAATTTAGCAGCATCCATTCCCAAACGGTCAATTTTAGATGGCAAGTCAGTTCCTCTGATCTCAGCATTTTGCAAGAAACACTGCCACATCTTGTCCTGCAAAATAAATGTTAGATAAATATTCAAGAGTCAATTAATTAAAATTTAACTTGAGTAAAATATTATTCATGTTTTATTTGATTCTTTTTTAAACTCTACATGTGTAAATGATGCAGTACTAAATTAAAATAAAGTGAAGGGGTCATTAACTAACATGTCAAGCGATAAAAAAATGAAACTTACATCTGGTCTCGGCTGACCACATCCTTTTTCCACAAGTGCCTCCATCATCGCCATGTCTGATGATGATGACTTGAGTGCCCTTTTACACGCCTCTTGACATTCATATGATCGACCTCGAGCACAACATGGCAAGTCTAGAAAAAAATTACAGAAAATTTTATTTTTATTTACTATCTGTATCAAGTACAAAAAAAGCATCATTTATTTTGTGAAATTTTAAATTAAAAGAAAATAAGTTAAAATTTTACTTAAATATCAATCATATTTTTAGCAACATATAAAAAAAACATGGACCGACAAAAAAAAGAATGTCAAGCTTACTTCTCTCAGGATTTTGTATGGGCGTAGAATGTGTCAAATTGGAGACACAACTCAAGACAGTTTGATCCTTCTCACATTGAGAATTTAGGCGTTTCTTCAGTCCATGTCTCCTACTCTGGAGAGGAGTTTCTCTCAAATAATTCTTACAGGCTGTAACACACTCTGGCTTTTTACCCTGCCTACAACAGTTTGCATGGGCCTAAAAAAATGTACAAAAAAATCCACTGTTTTAAAGGAATATAAAACCACACAAGGTGCTTCATGTTATAGAGTCAAAATTATACACAAAGAAGGAAGTTAAAATTAGCTGTACTTTATTAATGAAAGACAGTAAAATGATTCAGTTTTCAAAAAAAAAAAACTTACTTCCTGTTTTGTCAGGCAATGGTAAAAGGCTGATTCATCCGACCTCCTACAACCCGCTCTTGGCAAATCAGTGGACCGTTGTGCTGTCAAACATGAAATTTGACATACCCGTGTCTCGGCCACTGAACAACATGATCTTCCTTCCCAATGTGCTCCTTCTAGTAGTGCTAAAATTAGATTAAAAATCATCAATGTCATTTGACAATAATTATAAATATAGTACATTTAATTCTAGTCTTTCATTTTCAAGCCCAGTTAAACTTATATAATTTGTCTTTGAGACTAATATAATTTTAGTTTTTAGTTCTACTCAGAAATAATGAAAAGTCACATCTTCGGATACTCCCACTTTAGTCCCTGTAGGGACTGTCAAAATCCAAAAAAAATGGGGAAAAGTATCAATGCATATCCTGAATACAAAAATATGTTTCAAAATAAATTCTAAACTTGAACTCAACTTGAAAATGACATGAAAGTATGACATGACAGGAACAGCTAAGTAAACCTAGAACCTTTTAGCGCCCCAAAAGTACCACAGAGAGAGAGAGAGAGAGAGAGAGAGGTTGAGATTCATTCCAAAAATCTTCATTCATCATTTCCTTCCTTCATCCCCAATACCCGCCTATCTCAAGTAAGAAAAAGTTGATATATATTTTTTGAGCCTACCTACCTAATTCATATCCTATTTCTTATTTCAATCTGTCAATCAAAATTTTGAACGGAAACTGACTGAACCCTTATAATTCCTCTAAATCCTTAAACTCGACTTTGACTTAATCCTAAAAGTATCATCTATCAATAGTTTTCTTGTTGGGAATAAATTTTTAAAAACTTCATACTTAAAAATTTAAACCACTACATTGTCACTAGATTATTCATTGCAAGCTTACTAAATTGATTGATGTCAAGTCAATTTACAATAAACTGCACTTAAAATATTTATTTAGATTAAAATACTAAAAACGTCTATAAATCAATCCCAAAAAAATGCATTCATTGATTATACAAAAAAAGAGATTTAAAATATTAAATCTCCTCCATTAATTCTTAGAGTATTCTCGGTCATCTGTGATTTAAGTTTAGATTCTAATCTCTCTTAAAAATTACACTTTGTTCAGCTACAGAAACTCAAACGACTTGATAAAAAATTAATTCAACTACTCGAGTAGCTTTCTGAACCTCGTGTGGACTAATTAATTCCAAATCACGGACTCATCTTGGAACATGAAACAACAAGAGAGAAAAATTGAAAAACTCCAATGAATTTTCATCCTACATTACCTCTCTTCACCTGAAACAATAAACAAGCAAAAAAAACTTGGAACAAGCGAAGATCCATCGTAAAAAACTACACACAGCATGTACGAGTACGAGTACACTCATTTCAACATTTTCCTCCCTTAATTGTGTCACCAATTTTTATCCCCTGTCAAATTAATCTTGTGTGTACCTCTCCACTGTCTAAAAACCAAACCAATAATGATTCAAAGTACGAGTACAGTGAGAATACTAAAAAGAATTGAACTTGAACATGGCAATAAGAGCAATGACAATGAATTTTAAACTCAAATTCAGGATTTTCAAGTAGAGTCCCCTCTCTCTCCAAAAAATTCAAATCTGTGCCCTTCTCTTCCCGATAACCTCATCTTAAGAGAGAGAGAAACATCTTATTCCCATAGAAAACATGTACAACTTGTACAAGAGTCAACGTCAAGATTAGTAAACTCCCTAACTACATTTTCACCATGAGACTGACTACTATGTACAATCTACAAAAACTATTTAACAATGACTTTGAATATGTATGCTTGCCCTTACATTTCCAACCATTATAATTTTATTTTTTCAAGCTCTTGAATTGGGAGGAAAAGACTTGAGTCTCTCTCTCTCTCTCTCTTTACAGATCCACAGAATCCAGATCCATGCCACAATGGTTTCAAGTTACACGCTCCATTCCTTTCCACATAATCGTATTGCCCTGTACACTGGTACACTGTGTGTAGTGTAAACTTGAAACTCACTTGTGAAGGTTTTCTTGTATGTTAAGCCACTCATTTTCCCTTCCCTCCATTTTTTTCTCTCTTCCCTTACTTCTTGTTGTTCAAGTGGCTCAAATATGAAAGTTTGAATGTTAAACTTGAGACTTAAAAGTCAAAATAAATCTCCTAGTCTAAATTCTAAATCTCTCACACGCTCTCTACCCCATCCCATCCTACAAAGTAGAGAGAGAGAGAGACAAAAAAAACTTTATATAAAAAGCGTATTATACGAGATACCTTCAAAAATCTCACTCTTCTCTTGCTAAAGACTTGAAAGTCAAAATAGACGTGGCTATGACTTTAAACTAGAGCTAAAATTCATTCTTTCATGATCAATGTTTCACAAGTGAATAAATTAAAGAGTTAAATTCATAGTTCATTCTGTACACTTTATCTCAAATTAAATTCTTTCTTTCTCTCTCTCTCTCTCTCTTGTACTCCTCCAATCGGATCTTAATTTAATGCACTCTAATTTACCTGTACTTTATTTTCATAATTATTCTATTAATTTTTTGTGTATTTAATTTAATCCAGGAATTAATTTTTTTATTTTACTCACCATCCGTCGTCTCGTTCATACACTGCCAGAAACTTTCCTGTAAAAATAAAATAAAGATGCTTAATTTACAAAACTTCAAGTAGTATTAAAATATCATAAATTTATAATCTAATTAATTATTTTAAACCCATTAGACATTAAAATTTGTATTTTGTGGAAAAAAACCGTTGATAAAAAATTAATAAGGGCTTGAGGACCTAATAAAATAATAATAGTCAAGCATAAAATAATTTGAATAACACGACAGCCCATGAGGATAATAATGAGGAGTCTTTACAACCGTAATATTATTATGATGATTGTTATGTACATTAGAAGGATTAAACAAGACAGGAAAGAAGGTAGCCAATAGCCTCTAGGCCCCTTCTATCATGTGAGGGTGCATACTTTTTTACCCTCCAAAAATTTCTGTCCATATTACTCAGTTACGTATGTACAGATACAAGTCAGTTCTCTCAATTATTCATTATTATTTATACATACATAACATTGTGAAATTATAGGATGAAGAATAAGACAAAATACATAACAAAGTAGACTCGTACGCACGTACTCCTCCAACATTTAAATGAAAGGGCAGGACCCCAGAACAAACAATAAATATGAAAAAATAAGCGTGTACAAACCGAATAATGAGGATGAACAGAGCCTAATCGTAAGTGCACATCCTTACATAATGTCTGTAGTTCTGTACGTATGCATCAACAAAAAAGTAGAGAACCTCACAATGTACAATGTTAAGTCCCTTATGCATTGGAATGGTGAACAAATAATTCAAGTGCTCGTTAACACTGTAACACGCGTGTGATAGGAAGGCGTGTGAGGCTGTTATTAACACCTCAATCATTACGCCCGCCCTCCATAATAAACCTATAATATGAAGTACTCCCTAATTTATTTATGTGGGTGGCTCACTTTATGTACTACACCTCTCATTTCTTTACAACTGACATGATTATCACTTATCCTTCATGTTCATCCGAATATTATTCCAATTACTCTTACAACAAATTGATTCGATTAACTAATTTTAAAACAAAGAAAAATTACAGCCAAATCTTCTATATTTTGGTTTTGGTTAGTAGACAGGACTAAAAATAACAAGATGAATTATTACAGTAAAATTTTTAATCTCTGTAAATCTCATTGTCCATCATCTTCATCTCTCCCTTCCAGCTTTTCCTTTCCAGTTGTCTGTATGTATACGTACATGCCCAAGTAAAAATAATGTCACTATGCAAACAAGACTCCCCAAAAAAAGGGACGATGCATGGCATGGCACCCCCACATTCAAAAATGAAAAAAAAATTTATGGAGGACGATCATAAATTTATATAAACATTATTGTTCTTTACAATTACTTGAACCACCACCATCATTCACTCTCTTCCTCTCAACAAGGGCCAACAGCAGGCAGTCATAGTTGGGAAAATAAAGAAAATAAAGATGAGCAAGAAAATCACCTGGCCAATAATAAGAAATAAGAATTGAATGTACAAAAGACTTTTTATACTCTTCATCTTTCGTACCCCTCTCTCTCTATAGCCACAGCCACAATTTTTGAATTGACATTACATTAGTAATCTCTGGACCAAGTGAGCAAACGATGGAGAGAGAGAGGAGTCACATTAAGAATTCAAATCAGGCAGAGTGTCATAGAAGGACGGGGTCTCACAGGGAGCCAGCCACATGAGGAATATCAAAGAAGGTGTTGGATAGGAATTTATTACTATATAAACTTTATAAACGAGACTTGCACTTCAAAAAAACCACCAACCAAAATTCAACTCACTTTAAAACCATCCAAAAAACTGACTAATACTTAAGCAGATAAACTTGTACATATATCTGTACATAATATATTTATACATAGTATTTTATACTCTACAGCCTACAATCGACAATCGAATCTACGACTATGATTGTGATTGTATTTTTTTAACCCCCTATCTTCTCCATATAAAACTTTTTTGTGTGTCCGAATAGAGGGGAATATAAAAAAAATATAAAATAAATTGTCCATTTGTATTTTGTATGTAGACATTATATGTGGATTCAATTTAAGGAACCATTTGTATTATTATGCACTTTTACTATCAAACATGCATTGTCATAATATATATACACACATGAACACTTTTTATTCTTTATAGCAAATCCATCTCAGACTTGAATGCAATCGCACAACTTTATACAGATACTTGTATATTTTATATGGAGAGAGAGAGAGAGAGAGATAAAAAGTACCAATATAATAATATGGTCTTCATGTACCCATCCATGGGATTAAATGGAAGGACAGTGACAGGAGAAGATTTAAAACCACATGGAGTTCCAGATACAAATCTCTTCATCTGTACCAACCACCACCACCAGCAGCAAAAACTATATGCCTTACGTAAAAATCCTTCATGGAGAGAGAAAGAGAGAGAGATAAAATTGTTTCTCTTAAATATTATCATCATCTTCTTCACTATGTTAGTTATTTTCCAATATAAACTTAAATGGCAATCCATGGCTCATACTGATGCAACAACCTTTTCGGTCAATTTTTTTTAAAGAGGTCAACCTATTGAACAGTACTTATAAAACTTTTATCCATAAATGAGCTCACAAGAAAAAGTTTATTTTAATGATTACTATAAAAAGCCACATGTTTGGCTATATTTGTAAGAGTATGTAGATGTAAATGGTAAATATCAGATTATACAACACATATTCATCTATACTTGATAACTTTAAACGGGCTTGATAATAAATGAATATTCCGGCATATAATCTATTCCAATCCATCTCCCAATAGTGTGCACCTGACTCTCAAGTTTATCTTCAATTATTTCCTTAGTTTTTCAATGTACTTTGATTTTTTTGCATTAAACACCGCACACCGCACACAGTTTGACACTTTGGCATAACCCAATGCCAGCTGTGTGGAGTTTAAAGTTGATCTCTGTGAGAGGAATTCGAGCTTAAAGTATGTGATGCGGGTGGAGATGATACGACATGTCAAATGACATACAACACGACATGATACTACACTCCCAATTTATGGATCATCGCCAAAATAGTATACACTTTTTAATATTAAACTTGTGTGTCTGTCTGTGTTTACAAAATGTTGGAGCACCATGTGCTAAAATATTGCTACATGATCCTTCTCCTCATCTCGTAATTTTTTTTCTTAATTCCCATTGACAATTCTCTATTTTTTTCAAGTCACATCTCAGGAATAAACATGAGAAAAAAATCATTGAATAATTGTTAGTTGGCATCCATTTTCTACAATTCCAAATTAGGCACAATGTTTATTTTTTGTGTGTTCTTGTACTTCTATATGTATGTAGTAATCATTTAAAGAAAAACAAACATGAACAATTTTAATTTGAGCACAATTTAAAATCATGTCACAATTAAATTAATTAGACTTGCTCCACAATCCACAAATGTAGTCACTCAATGTCTCTCTCTCTCTTAAAAAAATAACAAGGGATTTGTGCAATGGGAAAATCATGTTATGTCGGATAATTGCTCTTCTCTAATTTAGAAACTTGAGTGACAAATTGTAACAAGTTTTCAAGCTAACAGAAAAAAACTTATGCTATCATTTTTAGCACAAAGTGGTCCCTCAAGGAAATTTTCTTATAAAAGTGACTATATACCTGTCATACTTGTTAAATTGTAAGCTAAAGACTTGGATTATAATTTTTGAACCTCACGAAAGTCGAAAGATCATGTTTTAAATGTATCCCCCCAATGGTCTATCTCTTTTTAAGGAAGCCTACGCATACGACTATGTCGTCTTGTCAAATTTAACAAAATTATTAAATTAAAAACTAGTTTCTGTCACATCCCTCATGTCCTACACTCCTCACCACAGGACTCATTGTCACAGTTAAACCGCCTGGAAAATAAAAAAAGTTCTTAACAAAATTATCGTCGTACATAGACAAATTCCTTTTTGATTTTTTACCGATTTTTTGTTTTGCCTACTTTACTCTCCTCTTTATTATTTTTATTCTCCTTATTTTGCAGTCCCATCACATTTCCAAAAAAAAGATAAACAGTCATGCCAAGTGAAAGAATTATCTCATTTTAATCCATTCCAAATGTCTTTAAAAGTAATATTTGTATAAGAAGAATATTATACAACTTGTCCATTTTTTTGCTCAACTATTTAGTCAACTGACCATTGACCAAACCGAAATTGGACACAAGACATAATATTCCCATTCTTTACCAACCAAAATAATATTTTTTAAACATAAATGGAACGTTCATGGTACAAGATTTAGTAAATAAAATTACAAAAATACAATTTTAATATTATCCACATAATAAAAGAGGAGGGGGAGGGGGGTGAAAAGTCAACTGGAAATTGAATTAATAGTGACTCGTAACATTTCATCCCAATTCCCAAACACACGCACATTGACATGTACAGAGATATGTAAGCACGCATGGTGATAAAAATGTGTACAAACTCTTCCAAGACTCGAATCATCACACCATGACTTTCATGACAGGATTCGGTGGGTCATAAAATCAAAAATGTGCCCATGCTCATGTTGTCAGTCTGGGAAAGTCGTCCTATTGTTTGACTGGCCATGTCATTCTGCCTCACCTTCGCCTTTGGGCTTGATTCTCTGAATCTATTTCCCTTATAAAATACACACACACACATTCTCTCTCTCTCTTTATTATCTCATAGATTCTTATAACATGGACAAAAATATACAGGTATCCATTCTATACATTTTGGAAAGAAATCCTGTGTGTACAAATAACAAGTCTGTGTGCAAGCTTTGCAGTTGGACTCCAGCAGTCACAAAAAAATTGACCAAAGTTACAAGAAAAAAAAACAGACATGTTTGTCTTCTCCCTGTGGGACATGTGCACCAGGTGTAAATACGAAACAAAAACTTCCCTGTTTACTTTCTATCTTGTGTGTGTGTGTGTGTACGTATGCACACAATAAATTATGATGATATATAATTTTTTTTCCTATTTTATTTTTTTGATAAGACGATATAAGATACAGGAGAACACTTATTACTGTCAGTCTTTTTTATTCTGGACAAAGTATTATTCCAAAGATGATTTTTACTTGTACTCAGTTCACACGAAAAGATTACCCAATTTTTTTGTCTCCTCTTTTTTTACTTTTACCTTGTCCAGTCTCTAGTTTTATTAGTTTACTGTACATGTACAATTTACATAAAGGCTAAATAAATACATGCCAATGCCAATGTTACTTTTTTTTTACTTTTGTCAATGAAAAGAATACAGACACATAGTTGTCAACCACAATCAAAACAAATTTGTTGTATTCAAAAGAAATTAGTTATTAAAAAAAGAGGTGAAAATGATGATGAGGGAGTTTGAAATATTTTACTATATTTCAGAATACAATTTATTTGCAAAAAAATTAAAATGGAGTTTTACTACCAAAAACTGAAACTGTATATTGTAAACTTGCATCAAGATTCTCAAAAAAAGACAAAGGTTAAAGGAAAAGCACAAGGATCATAAATATTTATTATGAATGTAGACAGTGGAAAATCTGTAGTTACGTTACGAGACATATGTTGGTGAAACTCCAGTCGTAATAATTTCTTTGAGAAAGCAATATTCTTTCACAATCTAAAAATGCAAACTTGTAAGATGCCAAAAAAGATTTATTTGTTTTACAAAAGTCTGTACACTTCCAAAATTGGATTTTAATACTCAATTTTAACTACAGTACAAAAAAAATATTGCAAAATTAAATATTAAAGACAGTTCAAAATTAAAGTCTCAAATATTTATTTATATGTTGAGAACACCAAAATAGTCTAAAATATTTTAAGCAATTATTCAATGAATCAAAATTAAAAATTCTAATGGTCAATCCGTGTCAAGACAAAACATTTTGTTGTACGAGTACAAAGTACAACCACGACAAAAAACCTTGTAGACTTAAAAGTCCCACAAAAACAGTTAAAAAATGAAACAAAAGTTGTAAAACTGTCACAGTTTTATGAGAAACAACCAAAGTCATTAAAAATTTCATGACTCTATCCCCCAGCCCCTCATTTTTTTGACGTCAACTCTTTTCATTATTTAAAAAAATCTTTTTTTTTCTTGGGGTCCTCTCCACAGTCCACATCCTGTTCACACAATTCCTCAAGACAAAGTAATAGTTTTCTACACTGTCTATATGCATGTTATGTAGAATATTGAGATTGATCATTTTTTTCTTAATATTTAAAAAATATGAGCACGAGACACAAAAAACAATCAATTTTTTTTAAAAAAGAAAATGTCTTTTGAACTTAGACGAATGAAGATGAAAAAAAAAGTGGAGAAAAGGAAATGAACTCGACATTAACACTCTTTCACATTTGCATCACATCTTTCCACACGTCAAGTTTACTCTTCCTGACGTCCTCACAAGAAGATTCACTCAGCATCCCTCTTTTTTTGTAAAGTTAAAGACAAGAAACGTATGGACAGTCTCTCTCTCTCAAGAACAATGAAGCCGCCCCATTCTCTATCCGTCAAGATAGAAAAGTCAAGAGAATTAACTGAATTACACCTAAACAACATAAATTATTCACAAACCTATTTTTTCTCAATAGGCTATTGAGCCATTATGAATTATTATTTAGTTTGAATATTATGTAATTGTATTTCCCAAAAAATATAATCAATTCAGCTCTTTTTAACATGATCCAGAATATTTTTTAACTCTTCAATTCTCTCTCTCTCTGTCTCTCTCTCCTTTTGTACACGTGGAAGAAAATTAGGTGGGTTACCATAAGTCAATGGATAAAGAGAAGTTTTGTGTTGAGCTTCATGTTGAAATCAAACAGAGAATTTTTTGGTTCGAGTCTTCCTCTCTGTTTACATTCCACCATCCCTTCTCCCCCATTGTTTTCACAAGAAGCCAGAAAAACTATAAATTCGGCAAACCCATGTACTCAGACACACTCACAGAGTGGCAGACTCCAAGTCAAGACTTTGGAAAAAAAGAATCTTTCCTTGTTCTCCAAATTTATTTTACATGGTAAAAATAAGACAAGGGTTCACGTTACGTTTAAAAAAATAATGTTATTATTTATGTTAATTATATCAACATTTATTTCCTTAAATGTTGTACTTCTTCAATGACAATTCAGACAATTGTAAGTCTACAGTTTAGAGTTTAGCAATTTTTGACAATCAACTTATTGTCAAGATTTTCAAGACAGGAAATAATGTAAACTTTTATTCTAAACACTAATTAAATTCTATACAAGTACAACTGTACAAGTATCTGTACCTATTCTGTTCTAAAGATGAAGAGGAGAAAGAGAGTATCACTTTTCACCACAAGAATTGCTTAGAATAAAGAAAAGAGCTGTGGTTTTACAAAATTCAATAATAAAAAAATGTTGAATACTAAACAGGTAAGAAATGAGTCAGGATTTGTGAAAATTAGCCTCAATTTAGAAATTTGAGCGTCAAGTATTCCAAATACTGGAGAAGATATCTGTACACACCACACCACAATGAATGCTCTTTTTCATCTTTCAACAATCTTTAAGATTCAAAAGAGACAACCTTCTTTTTTTCAAGTGCATCATCACTTGACACTTTCTATGTACAAGAATCACGAGAAAGAGATTCAAAAGAGTAATCTCAAAAGAGTATCCTTTGTGTAAAATAAAGTATTAAATTTATTAAAGAAAATATGAGTAAAGTTACCTAGGTATGTAATTCCAAGGATGTGAGGATAAAAAAAATTCTATTGAAATTTCATTAAAACTCTACTCCATTTACTATTTTTTTTCTATCGTTTCCTTATCCTTTACAATTCACCTGATTCACCATTTTACACTAAAAAAATAGTTTGTATTAAAACGATCTATTGAATTAAAACTCAAATATTATGGTTTTAAAAAGTAAAACATTTTATGAGGCACAATGATTCATTTAAGATTTTCAAAAAGAAATGTAAAATGAGAAACTCACCACAAGACAACAGACAACCCTTTACATTCATCTTAAATTAATTTTACACGATAATACATAAACATTGTAAACTTGTAATTGAATAGCAATTTATAATAAGACTCTCATCAAATTTCAAGTTGTAAAATCTTGAGACAAATAATTAACTGTAAATAATAAACTAATTGCACTTTGGCTTCATAATAAAAATTTGTATGATTCAATAACACCAAAATATAATCCTGCATTATTGTCCTCTTCAATGAATACCTGATACATCATGAAGAGAGGAAAATATTGTCACTTTGGTATGACAGATGAAGAGAAAAAAATAGAGGCAGGTATTTTGCCTCCCTCTCTCTCTCTTTTCATTTATTTTGAACAAGAGGAGAAAGATCACAAATAATATTTACAGGATAGGGCGTGAAATTTTTCGTTCACTAAAGCATTTAGCCTCTTTGTGTGTGTGTCGTATGTCATATTATTTCTATATGTACATACTCATCTAGAGCCACCAGCCAGTAAGAAATTTTAGAGGGAGAGAGCTGACGTTTCCAATTTCGGATAGCCATATTTTGAAATTCAAAACCTAAAGCTATTATGATATAGAAGAGAAGTTATGGACCATACGTAACATTTCTATACTCCACACACTAGTACACATTCAATAAATATCCACAATCACTTTATTCCATACATCTACCCCTCATACTCCTACTACTGTTCACATCTGTAACGATGCACTTGGTGCAGCATTGCAACTGCAGCCCAAGCTTCAAACCAAACCCCAAAAAATTAAAGACGGGTAAGAGTACTTGTACATAGTGTATAAGTTTACAAGAAAAATCCAACACACGGAGTTCACTTTTCTCTCTCCCCCCCCCCCTCTTCCCTTCTCCTTTCCTTAGCCAATCACAAGCATTGAAGGGCTTTTATATAAAAACCTTTGAAACTCATACAGCCTTAGTCTGTTGAAACTAAGGTTTAAAAAGAAATTTCATACTTTTTCCATAATCTGTTCTTGACATTAAAATACCTCCAAAATATAAAAGATCGAGTCAAAATTGTGCAATAATTAAATGCCACAGTAGTCGCAGAAAGTTGTATTTGTGGGACCATGAACAGTGTCAAATTCATCTCGGGAAACCCCAATGGGATCGGGACTGTAAGTGTAAGAAACCATACAAATTACACTACCTTCCATCAGAAAAGACTTTAGAAAAAAAATTAGAGAGACAACAGTGGCTAAAAAAATTAACCGAAAGAATTTCAACTCAAAGGCCAGGCCTGTGGTAAGTCACATCAATGACAATAATTTTCTCACTCTCTCCACTAAATTAATCAAGTGTTAATTTTAAGGACTTTTGACTGTGTACAGGTATGTAGTCTGCATTTCATTGATGGTAAACCAACTCCTGCCAATCCATATCCTGAACTAAATCTAGAATATGAGAACACAAAGGTGACGAAAAGTAGAGTGAGAAAGATGATTTGTGAAGACAAATCTACTGGCCCATCACCATCATCATTACCACCACCCTCATTTCGACCCATTACGATTAAACCGATTGAAATTGAGATTACACCAATCGAAATTGATATTGTGTCTGAACCATCATCATGGATAGAACCAAATGTGGGGCCACCGGCAAACTGTGTTGATTCATTTGAATCAAATATAGACAATTCAGAGTTATCTCCCCACTATTCTACTAATGACCACAGTTATTCAAAGCGTAATGCCATTGACAAGGGGACTCAAACACACGAATGGGAATTTTTAACTGACGACAATATGAACTTTTTTACTGGGCTCAATAGTGTTAAACTATTTATGACACTACTAGGTACATTAATGATGTATTCCAGAAAATGTTTTGACAAAAGTATTTGTTTTGAAAATCAAGTATTAATGATGTTAATGAGATTACGTTTGGGGTTATTGTACCGTGATTTGGGATATAAATTTTTTGTATCTAGAGGTAAAGCGAGTAAGATATGTAGTTATTGGATACAGACAATTAGTGTAAAATTAAGTGATCTATTATTTTGGCCACCCACATCAGTTTTGGAACGATCATCATCCCCTCATATTCGTAGTCGTTATCCCAAACTGACTTGCATAATTGATTGTTTTGAAGTGTCTACAGAAAGACCTTTACAACTTTTTACGAGAGGGCAAATGTACAGTCATTATAAACATCACTAAACTGCAAAATTTTTAGTAGGAATATCCCCGAATGGAAATATAATCTTTTTGTCTCAAGGGTTTTCTGGCAGGTCCAGTGATAAATTCATTGTGAAAACTTCCGGTTTCCTTGATTATGTAGGAGAGGGTGATATAATTATGGCCGACCGTGGCTTTACAGCAGAAGCCGAGATTAATGATAAAAAAGCCAGTTTAATTTTACCTGCATTTACTAAGGGTAAGAGGCAACTAAGTAAAAGGGAAGTTGTGAAAACCAGAAGAATTGCAAATGTTCGTATACATGTAGAAAGGGCAATTAGAAGAATAAAAACTTGCCGTATTCTTTCATGCGCAATTCCAATTAGCCATGTCCAGAAGTTAGATCATGTTGTACGAGTAATTGCAGTACTTTGCAATTTAAAACCTCCATTAATTAAATGTAAATAAAACGAGTGTCAACAAAAGTACATGTATGAATAAAATTTATTGTGTATCAGAAATATTATTGTATTCTTACAGAAGCTTATTGCAAATAATAACAAAAAACATATTTAAAAGCCAGTGTCTATTAACAACATTTTGCAACATTTTATTGATGGCGTTATAAAGAGGTCGATTTTTTCCCATTTAAACTTACCATGACTTTTAAAAAAGTTTGTCCGATTGGCATGAGATTTTTGCAATAGACTAAGCTGTATATGAGGATCAAAAAAGTTCATGGGGACGGAAGTCAATTTTGATTCCCTTGACCTACAGGGGTCATCAAAGTGACCAAAGACTGCTATATCGAGGTTTCCTGTTCCCATGGCTATTTTTAAGTTGACCTGGGTCAATTTGGCTGGAATGGTCTATTGCAGTTCCCCAAAGGTAGGGTAATAGTGATTACTTAGAAAATTTCTCGGACTTGTACTAGATTGTTTTGGTACTTTATTAACTACACTAGCTGATATTCTTAATTTACGGATCTCCATCCACAATGAATTTGATTGACTTATTGTGCGACTGGAAATTTCTATCATAATATTTGTGCTCAACTTTATATACATATCATAAAATATCTTGCAGGAGTTACAAGACAAATATTGACTATGATCATCATGACAGCTGTCAGAGACACAC
>JAQIVZ010002565.1:0-19787 GCA_034700945.1 Arrhopalites spinosus
ATAGGACCCTCAGGTACTATATTAATTTTTAAAAATATAATTTTACTTAAATTCGACAATTTTCAATTCCCCCCCCCCTATGTCACCCCTTTCAAAATCCATCACACAGTGCCATAATAATTAAAGAGAAAGTAATTTTAGACTCACCACAATTGGGTTTTCCTCTAGTACGAGTATTGGCGAATTCGACACCATGTCGATCAGTACACCAGCAAAGGCCGATTGACGAGTGACATTGCATCGACTTGTAATATCCATCAGAATCACACTGGGGTGTGTAGCTCCCTACAAATTTGAACAAAAAAAACAAGACATAAAATTTTGGTCAAAAAAAGACTTGAATTTATTTTCCCTCAAGTTAAATGAAATAAAAATAAATAGAATATAATACATGTTGTGTATAAGAGGACTATTTTGTACAAGATATAAATCAAAAATCTGTTAAAAAGAATCTGATGAAGCCATGTATCATGTTAATTGCTTCACCCGTGACCAAAAAAAATTGCCAACTGTCGAACAAATAAATGATCATACGTTCGTTATCAGCTCAAAAAAACCCATTTTTGCTATTACATTGAATCGAAAAGTCAATTCAATAAGAACAAGAAGAGCGTCAAGTAAGATAAAGTCAATCAAAACGAATATAGTATATAGAGAGACAGAAAAGAGGGGAAAGACAAGAGAAAAATTCTTGCACCAATTTTTTTTGTCTCTCTTTCTCTCTCGCGCTTTCTCTTTTCCATCTTTCTCTTTGACTGTCCTTATCATTCCCTTCAGTTCCTTATCTTCCTTTGAAAAAAAAGAAGAAGACTCAAGTTGATGACATCGCTAAAAGTGTACACGTAAGTCTGTGGGAAGACAAAACTTTTTTTTTCGTGTGGTGCCAAGCATGGCATCAAAATAATATCGACCAATTTATATACGGACGACCATACCATTCCTAAGAAAAAAAGTTAGTTAGTATTAGATATAAAGACATTGTGATTATAGGGTCTCTCCTTTCTCCAATGGATCGAGTAGACTTTTAACAAGGAATTTTTTTTAGGACACGCTCCTTTCTCAAGAGACAATCTCCCAAATTCTAAATCAAACAATCTACACCTCCATTATGTATACACTGTATTACACAAGATTCTCTAAATTACGATTTTCTTGAATCCTTTTTTTCCCCTTTTTTTTGCTTGGAGGTAAAATGGTTCGATAAAAATCATATGAGATAATAGAATTATTGGATTAGCTGGAGAAAAAAAAATGGGAGAGAAAGCTTACCAAGAAGTCCGTTCCCCGTCTTTCTTTTTAGGGCTGTGCAAGGTCTGTCTGACTTTGAAAAACACTTACACCATTCTTCAGGTGAGATAAAAATATCCCTGAAAATAATTAGAACAATTTATATTTATTAGTAACATTATTTAGCATACATATGGATATATAAATTAAATTCATATATAAATATATGTGTACATTTAGTAGAAACTCCAATTTGTTAATTGAGAAAAAATAAGAAATTATTGACTAAAATATAAAAATATCCTAAACTCGATCCCATTTCCTTGCTATACGTATACGTAGACATATTTAGCTCCCAATTTAATTCACCTATAAAAATAGAAAAGGATTGCGTGTTTATACCATGAAAATATCGACAAGCTCCACACAAAAAAAAGTCATCAAAGACATCTTCAAGAAAAGTAAAAAAAGACCTGAGACGTCCAAGTTTTGTGGAGAGAAAATGGAGTGAAAGTGCTATGCTACCTATTGTACGTACATAGAGAATCCTCACCAGTTTCATGTGTAACTTTTATTTTATGGTCTTAACTTGGACTTTATTTTGAACGTTGGTTTTGCTACTGGAGTATTTTCAAGTTTGGTTGAGTCTAACTTGTATTTGCATTATAAGATGCTGATAACATAAAAAGAAAATGACTCAGTTAGGTCCTAACTACTAGACAGAGTGTGTTGTAAAGGCAAGGGGGAGACGGCAATTGGAAATTCATGAGAGCCATCAGGAATGAATCTACGAGTGGAAAGCAGAGAGAGAGAGAGATCTCATCCTACACTCTCCCTCTCTTCCCTGTCGAGATTTTAGTTGTGTGTATATCTGTACAGAATGTAGTTCTAATGTTTAAAGTATTTTCTATACATATCTAGTCTATTCCATTCTCTCGAAAATAAGTCTCTTACAAGCTCTATCAACTTGTACAAATCAGTTTGGCACAAGGCAAAGAGGGAGACGGTGAAGATTGTACAGACTACCTTGCCTTCCTTGTTGTGCAGAGTATCTGTACAAGTGAGCTTGAGAAAATCTAATCCCTTCAGACCCTTGTACATATTTATAAGACTATTCTACTCTATATTCTCTATTATATCTATCTCCATTTGTATAGACACACAAAAGTCTTAAATGTTTTATATATATTCCTCATTTCATCTTTTTTTTCCTCTTCTTGTAATATGTCTTGTTGTAAAAATTTAATATTTTTTGTATAACTATCGTACCATATATACACTATATAATATTTTGTATATCAGTAGGATCAAATTGTTATGTTTGAAATGTAATTTTGACGAGCTAGTCTAGTCACATGATAAATTCTAACCTCGACAGATAAAATATATATTAGATCCCCATTTCTTAATATAATTTCCCTGAATTGATAAAAAATAAATTGGTTAATATTGTTGTGTTGTAACAACATGAAAAAAGGGCTTGTGGAAGCATTCCTTTTTTTGGATGGGGGATATGGATGTAATAGTGATATTTTCTTGTGTAACATGAAATTCAGGATCTTACTTATCAGCATCGCATCGGTCGATAAAAGGCTTGATGCACCTGTGGATGTATTAAAAAGTTCTCCAGTTAGTTTTTTCAGTTAAAAAATTTTAACCACTAATAATCATTTTTGTATTTATTAAAAATGATGCACTTCTCACTTCTCATTGCGATCGTTTTCCAAGTCAAATAGTTCCTGTAGTGACAGTTGGTTATCCTCATCGGAGTTCAAATGTTGGAACATCCATTGAACTTCTGGCTTGCATTCTCCCGGGAAATGGACTGTAATAGTGACAATAAATAAATATGGTCAAATAGTCACACACACATGCCACATCCTTGTCTAGAAAAAAACATGAGAGTGGAGAGTCACACCCGAATAAAATCAACAGCCCATTTATTTTTAGGCCTCTACTATAAACCCATCTCTCTCTGTCTCTCTCTCTGCTGTATAAAATGTAATCAAGATTGTAGAACATTTATTTATAGAAATCTCTATTTTACTTAATTTTATCCCAAAATATTCCTCCCCCTCCCTCTCTCCCACTAACGTTGTGAGCCATAGTGGAAGGGGGACTTGAAAATTGGGAATATTTACTAAAGTTAAATGAGAAAGATAAATAAAAGTTATTCCAAAAAGTTAAAAGTTTATAGTACCTACAGTAGTATAAGTATGGTAAGTATAATGTAATATAATTCTGTCTATATCTAATATAATCTTCATTTCATTCCATGTGGCTACCCAATAACAAAAACTTTTCCCCCCTTTTGCTTTCTCTTTTGAAAGAGGGAGGAACTGTTGAAAAAATTCTTTACAAAAATCCTCCCCCTTTTTCTCTCCCATTTTACTTTCATCAGCTCATCATAAATTTGGTGGACGAAGGATTTCATGGATTTTTCAAAAATTCAAGTGAGCTCAGCTCAACTCAGCTATTATTATTTGGTATATGATTAAAGTTTAATAGGGGATATAAGTTATATGGATTTTTAGTTTTTTATATGGAAAGCATTCAATTCAGAAAATATAAAAAAAATTGTTCAAGACACCCACCTTGATTATTGCTTCTTCGACGATTTAATTTCCGCTTTTGTGTGTCAGCCATGACTACTGAAAACCAGTCGATCAACCTACTTCCCAAATCCGCCATGGTCTCAATGCACCCATCTAAATAAATAGTCAAAGTACACACACATATATATATAGAGGGAGAAAATTGACGGGTTTTAAAAATAACACCTTATACAATTTTTAATAGGAAATATTTATATGGTGACTCTTAAAACAACAAAACTTAAATACATGTCTCTCTCTCTCTCTCTCTCTCTCTCGCGTAATTTTTTTCGTCTTATACAACGAATCGATACACCATTTAATGTTTTAGTCAGTTTTAGGCTAAAATGTTTATTTTGTCAATTCTTGACATTTACAAAAAATGACAAATAAAATATTTAAATTGTGTAGTTTTTTTGATGGACATTTTATTGACAGATTTTTATTCAAATGTATTTGTAGTTTGTACTATTGTAATAATAATAAATTTTTAATAAATTAAATTGGAAAGTTGTTTTTTTGGATTAAATTTCTTGAGGATTTTGTCTCTTAAATGTTGTCTGCCTCCTCCAGGCTCCATGGGTGGTATGTGAGTCAGTGATTATACAGCTCTTGATGATGAAAATTTTTTAAAGAGAGATTTAGAGAGGCTGACAATTTTCTAGTTGAAAAAGTGAAATTTCATCAAGATTTCTTCCAAACACTTTCCAAGGACTCTTCAGCTTCACTAGGTCACTGTATCCAATAATAAAAAAAAATGTCCAGAGGAGGATTTTCCAAGTGTAAGCGAACTCTTGAAATAATTTCTCTTTTGAGAACTTTCACTCTGACGTTAAAAGCTTTCTCTCTTCTCATTGAGAGAAGTTGTCTCTCCTCTTCAATTTTAACTCTCTCATCAAAATTCCCAAGTTCCGAGATCACTCCTCTAAAGATTGCAATCTTCTCATCGTTGAGTTCTTGCTGACGACTTTTTTTTATCTTTTAAAATCCAAAACTAACTTTTATGACAGATTTTTGTTTTATCTGATGCAGAGGAAGACATTGAGGCATATAAATCTAAATTAAATTAACAATAAAAATCAATTAAACAATTTCCTTTATTTATCAAAGTAATAAATACTTTATTTAATGAATTTCACATTTTTTGTAAAGTACAAAAAAATTTATAATCTTACCATTTTTAGGGCTAAGTCACAACTAAAATGAGTTTTCCATTTTGTAAAAAAAGTCCAATTTTCTGCTTATTTTTAGTCACGCGAGCTAAAACTTTTTCTTGTGGTCGTGGTAAGTTTGAGATGTGGACAGTGGACAAATGTTGACCTTGTACAGTGTGTCAGTCACGAAGACAGGTTGATGTCATCCAACAAATTAAATTGTGTAAATGATGACATATGCCTTCAGACGAATTTTTTCACTTTACCCTACATCATACTTTCTCCTTTCTCCCCACAAAAAACCCTCCCGGGTTTCCTCCTTTTTTGGCTCGAAGGAGAGCTAATAAGTTTTAAGAATTACGTGATGTAGGCTACCCCGCTAGAAAAATCGGGCCAACTCAACACCCCCGGGCTTTATTGAAAGTTGAGTGTACCCTGACAATAGGAAATACGGTATAGTGAACTTATACGACTGTCATTTACGGGTTTAAGAGTGTTATATCTTTAAAAAAAAGATGAAGAGGGTGAAAATAAAATAAAAACTCGTTTCCAATAATCGATTTCCTCCATCCATGAACACTAACGCATCCTCATTGCAATCTAAGAGAGATAGACTGATAAAGAAAGAACAAAAAAGAGACTAAAGAGAAAGTCAGTTTTCTCTTTCTTCCTCTTCTATAGATAGAATGGAGAAAACATCAACGCATCAAGGCCGAATAAATTGGAACCCCATTCGCATTGATGTGTGGAGGCGGACAAAGGCCAATTTTCAAGTTGACCGTCCCCTGTCTTCTTTATTTTTTTACTTGTTGTAACTACTGTACGCTACACTACGAGTCGACCAACTTGAAAGTATCATCAAAGAAAAAAAGATTTTTTTTACCTCGAGGTAGAACTGGCTTGGTATTGACAACTTCGTTGAACGTCCTCTGTTTATCTGATGAGACTTTTTTCATCCCAGAATAATCCTGTAAAGATACAAAAAAAAATCAGTCAACAATGAGTTAATACTCCTCACTTTCACTTTTATATACTTATGAAAGAGTATATATGTGCCATTAAATTATTATTGTGTCATCAACAATTTAATTTCAATCACTCAACCAACTCAAGCCTCCCCTTTCTCCTGTAGAATACATTCTTTTGTCTTTTAGACACACACAAGTTTTGATATGACATGGCCTATACTTTGATTCATCCTCTTATTTTATTATGTACGTTGCGTATGTATGTATTACATGTATACTAAAATTGTCTAACGTCTTCCTTTGGATTTTCTCAACCGACTTTCTCTTTCTCTGAAGAATGCTCATATTACAGCCTCAAGACATTCCAAAGACTACTGAAGGAAGACAAAATCCCTTGGCCCAAGACAAAAATCCCACAAAATATTAAGTCTACTGATAGTCATAGCACAAGAGAGAGAGAGAAAGAGAAAGCGAGAGAAAGCTTTATTTTGATATAAAACGTGTGCTGTCATATTACTTAACTACTCTTGCATTTAATCCTTGACATGACTTAAAAAAAATCTCATAAATATTTTCAGTTTCTCATAATAAAAAAAAGCAAATTATGATGACAATCAAAAAATATTTTCTTGTTGACAAACAAGTAACAACAAAGAATAAAAGAAAGTAAAAAAAAGGGTTGGAAATCGATAGACATTTATACACATAAAAAAATCCTCATATTACTTGACACTTTCTCTTTTTTTGGGAGAGTTGAAAGAGAACACAAAAGCGAAAAAATAAAAGACCATGGGGGTAAAGATAGGGGAAGTGAAAGTAAGAGCAAGTATTTTAAATTCTTTTTTTTTCTCTTTCTCTTCCACTTGGAGAATCAGAGCCCCTACGTGAATTCCTACAAAAAAGAGAGATGTATTTCTACAAAGATACATGTGCATGTAAATGGTGGAGGAAGGTAACCAGATGAATGAAATGAGGAAAGGACGAAAGCCGCCTGTACTTTTTTTTTAAGTATGACAAGAAGAAAAAGTTGGGGCTCTAGCCTCTCCATCCGTATTATATAGCATGTAAAAATATGTATGGATGTATTTTTTTTCTATTTCTTTGAGTATAGTTAATAAAGGAAGAAAAAAATTTTTGGAGAAAGTTTTTTAAGATTATGCTCGAGGGGTCTCAACTTTCTCTCAAGATATCGTTTTCCCTCTTGCTTGTCTCTCTGAGTCTCACCTTATACTTGGCGTAGTATCGATCCTTGTTGGATGCTGGTGGATTGAGTGGGGCCACAGGAGAGCCGGATGCTGAGGCAAACTCATTGTTATTGTTGTTGCTCGAAAAGATTCCATTGCCATCAACTCTGCCTTGGTTAGTTGGTTTCATAACGTTGGGACTCGTACCCGTAAAACTATTCTTACTAAACTTTTGTCTCAACTTGTTCAACTTTCCATTTGACTGCTCCTGTTCCAACTTTACCGTCTTCTTATATTTCTGCATGAACCGACCCATCCGATCTGTCTCAGCTTGCTTCTTCTTGGCTAATTCATCCAAACCTGAAAATTTATATTAAATAAATATTATTCATCCTTTTGCTTTCTCCTTCATTCACAAGATTTTTTTTCTCTTTAAAGATTGGTTATCTCTTGACATTTGTAAAATGCGTAAATTCAAATTCATTGTAATTGATTTCCCGTTTAATTTCCTTTTCTAAATCTTTTAACACCTCAGTAATTACAATTTATATCAAAGTTTGAAATGTAATAAATTTTATTGATATAGTTAACATAATAGGAAAGCCTTAGCATTTTGCCTTAGAAAATGGGATGAATGAGGTTTTAAAAAGGAAGAGGAGGGGGGCTCTAATCGTTTGACAATCAGGAAGCGAAGAAAATGCCACTAGGAACCAGAAAACGGGGGTCTCATTCTCATTCTCACTCATTCATCAATCATTTATCGTGTCATTTCCAATGCTTTCTCCCTTCCATGATTCTCCTGTATAATGAATGAGATTTAACCCTAGAGACATTTCTACTAAATTCATGTACCCGTGACCTCCGAATCGATAGCCCTTTTTTCTCCTTTTCTTTTTCCTCCTTCTTCACTTTCTCTAGAAGAGAAAGGTACAAAAAAATTTTTCTTGCTCCCATTACCTTATTTGCTCTAGCCCAAATATACAACAAAGAGAAAGAGAGAGAGAGAAAGGAGAAGAAAGGGGAGATTCTAACGGATGTATAAAGAAAGACACCCCCTCCCTTTTTACTTTCACTCAGGAAGTCCATTGAGAATATGAGATTAACTTGTGATGGTGTATATCCCAAAGTTTTGAATGGATTTCTCCTTACTTTCCCCTCTTGGATTGTCTTTCTATTGTCATAGCCTTGGATGCAATTATCGTACATACATGTAGGTACACCTATATGTAGGGACTTTCTCTCTCATCCAAAATTTATACACAACATTATGTGAAAGTGATGTTCATCTATCAATCATCTATGTAGAATCTAGTCATCAAATACTTTGTTTACTATTCTCATTCCTCCTTCCATATTTATTGGCAAACTTGTCTTGTGTCTATACTGATAAACATGTTTTAACAAAAATTTCATCTGTTTTTTTTGAGCTTCCAGCATTTTGGCATTAAAATATTTGTGTACATTGACAGACTTTCTCTCTCTCTTTTTTTGCAATGAAAATTGTAGCTGGAGCAGCCTTAGCATGCAAATAACTTTATTTCTAGATAAAAAAATATGAACAATTTTTTTTAAAATCTTTTATATGTGACGTCTAAGTTGTAAAATTTCAAAAGAATTTTTTTTTTTGCAATTTATTATAATAAAATTATTCACCATTTCCTTTTTTATTTTCGTGTTGGCGAACCTATAAATTAATTTCCCTGCCTATAATTTTTTTCCCCTTTTTACAAGGAACGTACAATCGATAAATCACCTTTGTAATAGAATTTCTTAGAAAATAATTTTATCACAATTTTCTAGCGGAATGACTAAGTGACTTTATTTTTCACGTTCCACGTTAAACTATTCTTTCTCTTTAAAAAACTTTTTTTTGCAACACTTTCATCAACTTGACATTACACTCCCTGCTTTCATTTGGGTTGACTCTTACAAAAAAAAGTGGTCAAAAAAAAAGTATGACAAACTACAATACAGGTGAGTCATACAGAACAGAACAAAAAAAATCTGTTTTGTTCGGCTTCGTACCATGGAAATGACGGTGAAAGTTTCTCAATTCTTTTTTTCTCCTTTCAAAAGAATTCAATAGTGAAAGTCAGTAGAGAAATTTGTCAAATACTATTAATTTTTTTTCATGTTAATTATGAGGACATTCTTCATACAAAAAAAAATGGAGGACAAAAAAGAAACACACGTATATGTATGTACATAGTAGTAAAATTAATAGCCTAAAATTGATGAGAAAGAGAAAGTCTCATTTTTTTCAAAAGTTTCATTTCTTTCATTGGAGAAAATAGGCGTGAGATGTATATAAAGATTAGGTATGTACATGTAGAGAAGAAGAAGGAGGAGAAAAAAATTATTTAGGAGATGTACAAGAGTTTTAATAGCATAGAAATAATTCTTGTGAGAAGTAATAAAAAGTGTACCATCTTTCACTCTGTATCATTTCAATTACAGTCCCCTTTCAAGAAACTCATAAAGAGAACTAATTAAAGAGTCATTAAGCGTCGACGTCAGCACATTCCAGAAAAGTGAATCTCTATGGAATTACTCGGTTGAATAAATGACTCGCACGCTCTCCTTGGAGCCCTCCAACTCTCTTTTTTCCTATAGATAATGTGTCCCCTTCTCCCTCCTCCTCCCCCAAAAAATTTTTTTGGCCATCCCATCGTCAACATGACGATGCCACGTGCTTTCAATATCACATTTTAAAAAATTCTCTCCTCTCCTGCCATATACATATCTCTCATGTTATGAGAGAGAGAGAGAATACTTTCTCTTGTTCTCAAGGACTAGAGAAAAAATGAAGACAGAAGGAGAAAGCTGTGGACAAGACAAAAGAGTTGGGAGTAAGGAGAAAGGAAGAATAAAAAAAGAATTTGCAAATGGAATACGTTTTAATATATTATTTCATAAGAATAATCTCTCCCCTTCACCACCTTCCGTTTCCACTTCTCTTCAAGACTTGAGACACTCATTTTTATCCCACATTCTTCATCCTAACAAATGACAAGAGAGAAAAAGGAAAAGGGAAGAGGTAGCTACATGTGTACAATTTTAGTATAGAGCTCTTGTGAAACAGATCCCTTTAAACAATGTAAGTCTTTAGTGTAAGTTGATCTGCATTAAATTTGGAGGCAACACATATAAAAAAAATGTACCAAGACCAAGGCCGCTAGTTTTACGGGGAGGGGGAAGATACGACAAAGATGTATGTGGAAAGAACAAACTCTCTTTTGAAATTATGTCAAGAAAATAAAAAATAATCTGCATGTGAATTTATTGAATTAAAACCCAACCGCACTCCTCTTTCACTCTGCCTACACATACATACACATACTACTGTTGATGGTGTATCAAACAAGAGAAAGTAGGAGAAAGAAGAAAAATTAAACTCTGTCATTCCTTCCCGTCCAATCCCACTTCATCTCCGTCCTTCTCTCATCTTATCTTATCTTCTCCTTTTTTTCTTGGTTAGAACAAGATCGTCGTAAAAGAAACTTGTCTCGCGTCATCATGAAAAAAAAGATGGGGGACCCCGTGACTTTAGTTAGTTAGAATTGTAGCCTTGATACTATAACTAGGCTGATCTGCCAACTGACAATTTACTAGCTACATAAATGGTTCTGTCTAAGCAATAAAATTTGTTCGGTTTTTTTTGCTATCTTTTTACACCATTGTGCCTTCTTTTCCTTTCTACTTTCTCTCTCTTATGTTAACCGAGATGACTCTACACAACCATTGGTGCGGAACTTTCTCTCCTTTCTCTATTTTATACACCATTATATGTATATTATATTACAAGAGGTATGGTGTGAGCAAGTCGGAAACTACCATTATTATCAACTGGCATCTTAAACCCACAGCGTAACATTTATAGTGTATGAAGACTATATTTCTCTTTTTTTACAAGAGAGAGAGAGAGAGAGGAAAAAATACAACATTCTCAAAGCATACACTATCTCTCTTGCCGCAGCACGTACCTTACATGGAGAAAAGAGAGAGAGAGCGGAAGCCACATAATAATTTCAACTTCTTTTTTCACCGCCCCTCCCCAAGAGTCTCTCTCTCTCTCATCCTTTCAAATGTGACGCTGCGGCAATATTACTTACATAAGGTAAGATCTCTTTTGAATATTTGTAATAGTTCTCTCCTCAATAAGTAATTTAAATTCATACGTACAATGTACACTTCGACTCCCACCAGGAGAAAGTAGACTGTCTTCTACTCTAAGAGATCCGGCTATGGCTTGAGCATACATAAGAACATGTGGATAAAATGGATGGAGGGAAGGAGGAGGAGGACGCAGAGGAAAAAACGAGAATGAAAATAGTCCAACTTGAAGAAATACACGGCAAGAAGAGGAGGAGGAGGAGAAAACTAAGTCGTCCAGAATGAAATTTGTCTGTAATACCCCCAGACCATATCGTCTTGGCTCCACCAAAAAAAAATTACTCTCTGTACTCTACATACTCTCAAAAAAATATATACAATTGTGTAGCTCCATATATACCAAAAGGAGGAATAATATAAAAAAGGGGGTGGGGGGAATAAGTCAGGATACTTTGTAAATGGAAATTTTTCTCCCTTCTTTAGCTCTACGTTTGGCAAATGGGAGAAAAGGAATGAAAAAAGGGCAGAATAAGAAACATTGGATTTTCTTGTGAATATTGTTCTCTCAATGTATTCAACCCAAAAAAAATTCAGGGAACGTGATGTTCCAAACCAAAAAAGGAGACAAGAATTTTTCTCTCTCAATAGAAAATATCGTAAGGGAGACAGAAAGAAAATAACATTTGTCAGCTCAAAGACTAATATGGGAAGATATCCATGAGTCAAAATAAAATCACTCTGGTCTACTCCTACTCCACTCATGTGTGTCTGTACAGGAGAGGAAAACAATGGAAAATGACGGTGTACAAGGTCTGGCTGTGTGTATGTAGCTTGTATGTATTTGTATGTAAGCTACTCAACTACTAATCAAACATCATTCCCTGGTCCCATTAATGTCAAGCCACGTGTGAGAAATAGACCATCAACTAGGAATATCATGTAACACTCAGCCCAAAGACTAGAAAACTAACGAACATGATGACGACACTGTCGTCATCATACAAGTGTGAAAGTCAGCCAAAAGCAAGTTTGAGAGAGAGAGGGAGAGAACCGTATGGGAAAACATGAAAAAGTTTCCAACAAACGCTATACCAATATATTATCCTTCAAACACGGCTAATACTGACACCTCAAAAATCAACAGTAGGGTCCATGGTGCCAAAACCTACAAATCATTTCAACCTATTTTTTTCCCCTTTTCCTCCCGTCCTCTCTTTTTTATTTCCATTCCTTTCGAATAGAGCCAAGCTCTAATTTTTTTTGCCCATTTTACAACGTATTAGACAATCTTTTTGTAAATCTTTTTAAAAATACAATCTGACTCCCGCCCCTTCTCTCTCTAAAGTTTAGAGTAATATCATCAAAATCTATTTTAATTCGAGATTTTGTTTACAAAATGAAATGAGGATATTACAAACTAAAAAAAGAAGATGAGAAAACTGGCTATTTTTAAAAAACAATTTTGTATAGTAATATTTGTAATAATGGTTCTTTGTGGTTTGTTAAGGAGGAGGGGGTGCTTTCCTTTGTGGTGAAAAAGAGGAAGAATAAAAGAGAAAACAAATGGTGAATAGACAATGACAACTAGAAACAAGACAATAGTCTTCGTTTCGAGGATGCAAAAGAGTCTCACGCGTAAAAATGCTTTTCAAGCCTACCCCCCTTCCCCCGCCCCTGTCTGTGAGAGAATAAGAAGAGAAGAAATTGGGATAGTAGTCAAATGTCCAAAACCGCTTGGTTCAGTTTGTAAGCCGTATTTAAGGACATGAAGGATTCATTTCACTTCCCCCATAATTCCTTTTTATACGTCTTGTTGGAATTTGGCTCCATTCCCAAAGCTTTTGATTACAACAAAACTCTTCTCTCTCTCTCTCTCTCTTTGTGCTGCTCTTCTTCTTTTCTTGAAATCCACTCCACATCTGATCTGAACCATCTTTTGTCATGCAAACCAATCAAAGTGAGTCACTAAAAAGCACTAAGAACTCCCTCCAAGAATTGGCAAGACACCCACGTGCTCCAAACAAATCATTGAATGTCTTTTTCATCTTCTTCTCCTTTTCTCTTTTTGGCAAAAAAAAGAAAAGATTTTTTTTATAATTCCTTCACTTTCTCTCTCATCCAAATTATAATGTAATTCATCAAGAGTTTCTTCGTCAAATACTTTTTTCGTTTTTTGTAAAAAAAAGAAAAATTTTTGTACAGTGAGCCACCATCATTTCTTATCAGTGGTCGCATGCGAGAAAAGTAAAAAAAAAATTTTTGAGCCCATCTCAAAATGCTCAATATGTACGAGACATTACATTTTTTACAAAATAGTTGAAGAAGAAAACTCAACTTTCAACATTAAGATTAACTCATAACTGACAAACTGTCTACAAAAGAGAGGAGAAAATAGTTGTAAGTTGTAAATCAAGCTTGGATTCGACTTGATACTCACTTCCATATAAAAAAATATTTTCTCCAATGAAAATTCAGACAAGCTTATGTATATTTTTTTGGCTATAGTCAAAAAAATGTAGACAAAATAATCCTACTTTGTGTGGGGTTGTGAATATATAAGAAAAATTGTATAGTTATTCTGAGACATTTTACAAACAAAAAAAATAAAGTCGTTTGGCTCATGCCTCACTGATTTTTGTGGTGACGCCATGCCATACATAGACTTGAAGAGAGAAAGTCCAGCTATTTTAAGAAAAAATATTTCAGTTGTACATTTTTCTACACACATTACATTAGCCATATCAACACATTTGGGCCGTAAACCGTCATCTCGAAAAAAAAGTTCCAAACATCACACAAGCTTTTTATTAAATCTCTCACTCATGTTTTGGTCTATGAAAGTATGTCAAATTTGCAAAAAAAATGTTGAGACCTCGACAAAAAGATTTTTTTAAAGATTGAGAACAAAACAAGTTGCACTCTCAGTTTTTTTTTGTGGGGAATCGATAAAAGAAAAAGGACTTTTGATTGACCCACATGACCTCGCTCCATTAGGTTAGCCAAAAACTTAATCTCCTTAGTTTATATAAAGTAAATTGTTATACGCCTCAAATTTTAGAGAAAAGAGAAAGTTGAGACTGACAGACTCGTCAATTGGCAGACTCATGGCATGGACTATGTGGAATTTGTTAATCACAAGTAATGCAATTGTGGGTTTTGTAGTGAGAATGGGGAAAAGTTTTTTGAGGCAAGTGGGACGATTTTTAATTAAGGAAGACGACTTTCTTAGTCGAAAGTATAAGAAATGAGAGACAGAGTTTTATAATGTACAAAGTGGTAAAGAGAAAGCACGAGAGAGAGATGAGTTAGGCTATGGAGATACTTTAATACTTTAAAACTTTCCCATAAACTCTTCAGAATTTTATCCTTCTGGGAAAACGTATGAATAATTTTCATGAAAAACACACTAAAGTAAATAAGAAGCAAAAAAAAGAGAAAGAGCTGAGTCCTCAATTTTCAGCATAAATGAAAATGGTACCACACACACTTTCTCTCTCAGTCATATACATAAAAAGTTTAGTCCGTAACAATCGATTGTTTTATTTGGGAGGCCCTCTTTCAGAGTTGGAGATGGAAAATGAGTTGAAAACGTCAGTACAAAAACTCTTTAGTTTATTCCCCTTGGCATTTCCTTGTACAATTTATAAAAATAAAAAATATACAAGAAATAGGAGAAAACCCTCTATAACTTTGTTGGGCAAAAAATTCAAACCCCATTTTGTATTCTGTCTATGTTTCTCCTACATCAATTCATTCTGTTGAGAGACAGACAAACTTTTTTTCTCTTTTTTTTATTTTGGAACAACAAAATGAATTCATATTGACAAAATTCTTGATAACATAAATAAATCTCCAGGTTTTTTTTTTAGACTTAATTGTTATTATTTATCTTGTCAACAATTTCAAATGGATTTTTGTAACTGTCAAGAATTTTAAAATTTCAAAATTATTAATATTCAAAATACAGTCATTTTATCCAGGTACAAAATGTAGCGTAAAATTCATGAAAAACTATTAAAAATACATTGTGAATAATTTCTAGCAAATAATCATGTCCCTCACAATGAAAATGACTTTCTCCAAAACTTGTTATGACTAGACTAGACTTGAGACTCCATTTCAAATTATCATTTTCATCTACTGCCACTGACCCAAGTAAAATTTTGTGACTAAAAAGCAAGATGAATTTAAATAACATAATAGAACCACAATTGTGTCCACACTACCCAAAACAAAATGTGATAAGAGAACATGATAAAAACTTTCTCCACACTAAACAGCACCATTATGCCACAAAGTACATGTTACAACATACAGTACACAGTTAATGAAGACATGATTATTTATCTAGAACGACAATTTCCTTATGTCTCTAATATTTAATCAGTTTCTACCTCAAATATCAACCTTCACTTGTTAAAATGACTCTAAAAGAAAGTTTCTAAAAGAAAAGGAGCCATTTGTGAAAGAGAGAGAGAGCACATGGATTTCATAAATGTGGAGGGGTACTTTACTTTGTTGGTACGTGAAACATTTGACTTTTTTGTCGCCAATCCTCTCCCCTTCATCTTTCAAATGTGCATGAGATGACTGAATGAGAGGTGACAAGAGAAATTTGGAAAGCTAATCTTCCCCCTCTCTCTCTCTCTGTCGTCTTCGTCTCCCCAATTTTTTTTTCTCCAAGCTTTAACTTGACTGGCAACCTCAAGGAATGTATTTTCTGACAATCTAAAACCCAGAGTGCTCAACATGAAGGAAAACGTGCCGTTGGCTTAGTTTTATTCATCTAAATTTCTTCCCCAAAATATGTATTATAGCCCACCACCAGTACTACATATCACAAACCTTAACAGCCAGGCCCCTGTACTCAGTTCTGAGATCGTTTTAAGCTAACGTCCCTCTAAAACTTTAAGTGACGGGGAGGGGGAGAGAAAGTGTGTGTTATTTTGTATCAAAGTCTCACCACTCAAACCACACCACTTGCATCTGTACATACAACAGAGAGAGAGAGAGAGAGAGAAACAAAGTACACACAAAAAGAAATATCCCAATGGCCATAGTACTCAAAGAAAAGAGAAAATACTTTTGAGGTGTGTGTATGGCATACTTAGATAAACTTATATGGCAAATATATTGTTATATGACTACTTGTACTTGCCCTTGTAAAAAAAACTTTCTTTTTTTTCTCCCAAACAAAAAAAAAGAGAAGGGGCCTTTAAATCTCTATTTCTCTATTCTAAATAATAAAAGTAAGGATTTGGTTCACGTATCCCGTGAAAAATGTATTAGATTTGCAATAGATAGGCTACTCATATAAACATTTTGAGATAGATAAGTAGTAGGCCACATTTGGTGAAAGTGGGGGAAAGAAACGTGTTGTTTTACATGTTGTACATTATGACCATGATACTTACAAGGAGGAAAAACCCTTTAACTCACGTAATACAGATTTCACTCTCTGTCGTTATATTTTCCCTCAAATTCCCCCCCTCCTCCTTTCTCTCCACTTTCTACATTTTCTTTTTACATTGCCACATGCAAAGAGTTTGTAGTTTGTATGGGAGAAAGTAAAGTCTATCAATTTAGATTCAACTGTCCAACACGATTGAGAGCTACGTACACGCCGTACACTTTCTCCTTTGATTTTATCCTTCCCCATTTCACTTTTAGTCACCTTCTTTTCTACAACAGAGAAAATTTTCAAGAGTACACACACCCACACAGACACACACGAAGGAAAGCGGTACAAAGTTTCCTTTTACTTTATCGCACTTTCTTTTTTTATCTTATCAATAGGGTCTTTTTTTGTAGTTTTACATGGGAATAAAATTGCAAAAAATTCTATTTTCAATCCCATCTTCTCTACGACTTTCTTTTTTTTACTTTTTCCTGTATATGCAATGGTGAAATGAAAACTTTTTCCTTTTTTAGAGTAAAAAACAATCAGTTTGGGTAAAAATCCGTAATTCTTTGTTTGTTTAAAAAAATAGATAAAAATTATGCGGTAACCAAATCCACTATTTTTCGTGTTCATGATTTTCCCTTCCCACGTGTAAGTGAAAGGAGAAAAAAAGGGGAGATGATTTATTTGGGTGGTAGGTTGTAGGTGAAATATTTGCCTAATGGTTTACTATGGACAACAATTAGGAGGGGACGAGGGGACACATTTCATGGGGTGAAACATTTTAACAAACGACCCTTCAATTTTTTTTTAAAAAAAAAAGGAAATCGATTTACAGATACCATTCTTGATCTTATTTTATATATATATTACTCATATGTACAGAATCTGAGCCGACTGATTCTCATAAATAATTCAGGAGAAAGTGTGCCCACACAGACAAAAAAAAGGAGGAGGTCTGCACAAGTCGCCACAAATAAAATATCGTCGAATTTTCACGGTTTCCTAACTCTGTATTAGATAGTGATCGAATTGCACGTCTTGTATCCGTTCTAGAGAGCATGCTGTGGAAGCATAGGCTTCACAGCAGCAAGAAAATAAGAAGAAAAATTCAATTTACAGTTCACAGTAGCGTACAAGATGACACAAAATGTGTGCGTGATAAACTATACTTATGACTTGAAAAATATTTTTGGCAAAATTCTACTCTGTACACTTTCTCTCTCTAAAGTGCAAAAAAAGCCAAAAGAGGTAAGTACGAAATCTATTCAAATGTGAATGGTTCCACAAAAGAGAAAGGCAGGGAGAGAAAGGTTTGAGGCTTAATAAAAAAAGAAGAAAGAATTTGAAAAAATAAATTTTTTGTTTTCATGTTGACTCATATAAAAATAAAGATTCTCAATTTAGTCGTTGATTTTCTGCATGCTTGAATTCAAACTCGGTAAATCCCTCTAGCGAAAAGCTTAGACTGACAGCAAGTGATACGAAGAGAAAGTAAGAAAGGGAGAAAGTCTGAGAGCAGAGAGAATGGATTCTTGTAAAATAAAGCCTAATATAAATTGACAAAAAAAAGAAAGAGACAAACAAAAAGGCAAAGAGTGTCCGTCAGACAGAAAGAGAAAGTTGTACATATTATAATACACAGAAAAGAAAACACAACAACTGTACACTGTACAGTGTACACCCACAAAAAAACATGGAGCGTCATCAGTATTTTCTAACCCTCAATTCTTCTAAATGTGTACTCGTAATGCACGTACCATCCTCAACACACTTTCTCTCTCTCTCCTCCTTCAGGCAAAGTTCAAAAAGTGCTTGAATCTTTCCAAATAGAAAGAAAACAAGGCAGAGAGAAAACCAAGATGGAACATTTTCTCTCTTGAGATTTTGTCTTTTTTCCATTCCTTTTTTTGTACAAGTTCCTCAAAAGAAATTTGTCGGAGGTTAGCTTTTTTTAGCAGACGACAAAAAAAAATCCAAGACAAATCCATTTTGGATTTAAACCGTAATAGAAATGATTCTCTACTTACTAAAAAAGTCATTTCCTTGTCTCCTACTTTCTTTTCCCCCATCTTTTTTTTAGTCAGAGTTTTTCTTAAACCATGAATTTTATTATAATAAGAGGTCAAAGGAAAAAAAAATTCTCATTGGAGAAAGTATCCAACTTTTTTTTCATAAAAAAGACTGGATACAATATATAACAAAAAACCTGTCTTATAATTGGAAAAAAAAGTTTGCCATTTTTTTGGCATGTCTACAAGTCAAGTTGAACTATGGGATTTTTTAAAAGGTCTATCTTTTACATTTAACATATTTTAATTGAGGCGGAAACGTCATGTTGGTTGTCAAAAAAACTTTATCTACAATTTTAATCTCTAAGATTCTCATTTCCAACAAGTTTTAGCTACAGCTCAAAACAGTACCTTGGATATAGGAAAACTTTTATACATGGATTAGAGAAAATTTGGTAAAATTATAGACAAAGTTATATAAATTCAAAAAAGAAAAAGACGAAACTTTTTTCTTCTCTTGTACTCAAAATGTACAGAGTCATTTGTTTTAAATATGACAAACTATTTAATTTAACTTTTACAGTATTTCACTTTCACTACAGGCACAGGACTAAAAATAAATTACACTAAAACCAAACATTAGAGTTCTAGAAATGAGAGACCCAGTACATAAAATAGGATTTCTAAGAAAAAAGAGAACAATTTAAATTAGCCTTAAAATCATGTTAGGAGGAAGGGATCAAAAGAAGAATAAAAATACCTTGCGAATGAAAATTCTCTCAACTTGGAACAACTTCCAAGTATTACTGAAAAGACAGAGACAGAGAGAGAGAGAGAGAAGATGAAGAAGAGGCTTGACTGTTGTTTCTAAAGTAAAAAAAATCAATTCTACAGATTTTACCATAACTTTTCTAACTGGACAGAGAAGAAGAGAGACGGAGGAGAATACGAAAGACAAAAAGAGAAAATGTTGGAGAAACTCAACATCAGCAAAAGAGTCTCTCCCCAGCTTTCATCTTTCCCATGTTGTACATACGAGTGAGAAACCTAACATGAAATACCGTAATAACTGAAATAAAAGCCCGGGCTTATTTTTTAAATTCTCAGTCCTAGACCCGGCGTTTAATTCGTGTC
>JAQIVZ010002566.1:0-19777 GCA_034700945.1 Arrhopalites spinosus
CATTTTCCATACACGAGAGTTTGAAACTCAAACCATGTAAAAACCTCCTGCAATAGCCCCCCTCGACCCTAAATAAAAAGCGCAATGTGGCCAAATTGCCATTTAATTTTTTATTACGTCAAATGTCCGGTGAGTGAAACTTGACATTTGACCTTTTGATTAATTTTATTTATTTAGATATGAATTGTGATTAAATTGACGCATTATTTTTTTTGTAAAACTAATCCCAAATTTGTTGTGTACATTTTTGGAGGAAATAAAATAACGAAATTATGTTTTGGAAATGGTGACCTTGATAATAATGCATGATTAATAAATTATTATTGTGTAATATTATCACAATAAATTGTGGTTAAAAAATAAAAATAAAAATGTTAAAAAAAGAAGGAAGTGAAGACAAAATCAACTTTTTTTTTCTTGCAAAAAAACTTGTTTCAATTTTTTTTTTGCACATTTTAAGATTCAACATAACATGAAAAATGTTTATGTTCATATTGGCGTATGACATCATGGAGGACGTTCACCAGAAAACAGAAAACAAAAACAAGGACCGGTTGGGGTTAAATTTACATGTAAAATCCATAAAATAAATTTTATTTTTGAATATTAATTTTAGAAAATTCTTCATCATCATCATTTGCAAACTTGACTCGGTAATATTTGCACATACCAAAATTCTCCCCGATTTTTAGCAAAAATGAAATTTTTTTATTTTGTTCTTTTGGTCACAATTCTCCTGTCAATCTTCTTGGGTAAAATAATATTTTTTATAATTGACAATATATTAATTTTAATGTACATACAAAATTTTAATTAATTAATTAATTTTAAAGTTGACACAAGTGAGAGTGCAAGGACGAGATGTCCATCCCGACCAAAAAATCCAAATTGTTCGGCCTACTCTTACAACCAATGTCGTGAGGATAAGGAATGTGGTAAGGGTAAAAAATGTTGTAATGACGGATGTAGCAACAAATGTCGACGACCCATTTAATTGTAATTAAATTAAACACACTTTTTTGTATATAAAATTATAAAAATTATTTTCAAACATTTGTCTCGGACGTCTGTCCAGTTCCACTGCCACTGTTTTCATTTCCATTTGTGGAAGTTTTATTAGACAAATTTAAATTTCCCTCTTTAATTGTATCTCCATTTGTCAATTTGAACTGTAATTTGAATTTTTTGTAATATTGTAAAATAATTGTACGAAATTTTTGGCTCATAATAAAATAAACAAAAAAATTGGTACTACTACTTATGTATTCACTCAAATTTAAAAATGGCTGACATGGAGCGTAGCACTCATTATGGAATTCATGAGAGACAATCAAAACATTGCAAAGTACAAAAATTCCATGAGGTGACTCGGTCAATACAAATAAAATTAGGAGTACTACTAACATTCTTGTTATTCCATCAAACTCATTTTCAAATTTCCCTCTCTTATTTTTTCCACCATTTTTATTTCCAGTCACGTGGTCCGATCCTTCAAAAAGTTTTGCCCGATTTCTTTTTGCTTTTGTGAGAGACAGAATTAAGCCAATTGTCGTTAACGTGAGGATCAAGCAGGGCAGGATTTTTATGAAAATTCTGTTTAAAAATTGGCGCCATTTTTTGAAATTTTCAATTAATTAATTTTATTAATATTACTTACGCATGAACCCACAGACGAATTTTTAATCCTTGGGGAGTTTGAAATTCATTGTACTCTGGATCTTGGTAATCCTTGGGTAGAAATTAAATTTTAATTTAATTAACTTGATAATTAAATAATCAAGTTAAAATAAAATGAATAACCTCATCTGATTGATTAAAATCCATAGTAAAATTTTGACGATAATCCTCAATCAAGTCAATAGAATATCCAATATAAAGTAAAGGAATTAAGATTGTACTTAAATTTAATGAGATTGCAATTAAAATTTTTGAATTTTTAAATGACAAAAAAGTCCGACTTTCTAATGGTCTCAAAAGTCCCACAAATCTCCACAATGAAATTGTGATTGTTAAATAAATTGACCATGAATGGAATATCTGTAAAAAAAAATATTAATTTAATTAAATTAAATTATTTTTAATTGTCATTTAAATTAAAAAACTTGCATAAAAACAAATACTATTAAGGGCATCCTCCACAGTCTGTCTATAAGAAGTACGAGAGTCAAAAGTAGCCCTCCAATAAAAATGAAGGGTCAGGGACAGACCCTTACGAAAAACACAGAGAAAATCGGTGATGGAAAGTACAGTTAAAATTAAATTAGTTGGATTTTGCATAGATTTCCTTGTAAATATTAAAATATTTAAAATATTTGTCACACAACCAATCACACAAACAATTAAACGAACATGATCGTCCACTGAATTGTAAGGGGCCCAAAAATTGGACCAATTTTCACCACAATAAATTTTCAATGTCTCATTCATCTCCTCTTCATTCTCATACTCTGTGTAATTTTGCAAATTCATTTGGTATGTGCAGAAAAAACTTATAATTTGTCAAAATTAATTATCTTTTTCTACATTTAAATGTGTTTTTTTAACTTTTTTTTAAAAAAACAATAAATTAAAGAGTTTCTAAGTTTGGAGCAAATCACGAATTTACGGATAAAACCCGTCACACACAACAAATTATGAAACTAAAGTTAATTTAATTAATCACACAAACTAAGTGTTTTGACCCAAACGATGATTGTAATGATTTAAAATAATAATTTAAATCCCCAATTAAGTAGTGTGAAACTGAGTTTAAAACCACACACAAAGGAAATTGAAACGAGGGCATCAAATGACGCAATCAAAATATTATGAAGGGGAATTTCTAAGAAAATTGATAAGAATTTATCTTAATTTAAATACTAAATTTAACTACCCAATTATTTTAATTTAACATTTTAGCAAAATATTTAACAGCAAAGAAGTAACAGTGTAAAAATTTATTTGAAAATGTTGCCAAATGAACTCAAGAGGCTTGAGTCCAGACAAAGAAATTATCTTTTTTTGAAAAATCGACAGGACCTCGTTCTCATAGACAATTTTAACCATAAAATTGGACTAATCGACCTTTAGGGATGGATGGATTATTTTTCGGTCTCGTTATGGTTCAAATGAATAAATTCTACTGAACGTCGCATTGATAGATTTGATCATGACAAATAATTCTATTACACCACAATTGTCCACTAGTTAATTAAGGCTACCATTTTGTGTGGTAAAGTTAAGAATTGTTTTTCAATTTAGTCAATGACATGGAATGGCCGCATGGCAAAATGGAGGCCAAACTAAATGGCCAGTAATTGACATTTTTAATGTAGACAATTTAAAAAAGATAATAAAAACTACAATAAAAAACCATTCTTTTTTATACATACACCCCAATGAAATCGTCATTTTGCAACTTTCAACGTGCGTTGAACATTTCTTAAATAAATATCTCAAAACTCAACGAAATCAACTAAAAAAATGGCTCGAATCCTCTTTATCCTCATCACCACGTTGACTTTGAAAATGGCGAGAATATTCAAAATAAATTTTGTAACTGTAAAAATATTTTCAAAAAAACAATTAAAAAAAATATTCATGTAGGTCCTTGTAGAATCCTTCGATTGCAAAGACGTCGGTAAACTTCAAAAAGAAATTGTGAGAGTACAGGATAAATGTCGGAAACAAGTTGTCCAGAAACCAAATGTAAGGAAAATCTGAGTTTATAATGCTTTTATAATTAACTAATTAACAATATGACTCTTCAGTGTTTCTCCAAATGCTCCGGAAATGAAATTTTGATTGTAAGTTAATTTGTCTTAAATTATTTAAGTTAAATACCACTCAAATTAATAAATATTTTACATGATTATACGGTTACCAAATAAAAAACGTATTGTTTTCTCATGACGTGTCTCATATAATGTGTGTTGATTAGGAAAGTAAAAAATTTTTAATATTTTCTAGTTGGAAAATGGAAAATTTAACGGGCTTGACAAATTCATTTCGGCTCATTTACCCTCTTTGAAGGCTGATCACCCTGTGAAAACTGACATTGTAAAATGCACTAGTGACTTGGGTTCGTAATCATGGAAGGCAGTTAAATTATTTTTATTGGCATTAAAATAAAGCCACAAATTTTTGACATTATTTGACCTTGTACACCCATGTCGGGTGTTCAGTAGAACATGAATGCCAGTTTTGTAAATTATGATCCACAAAATGTTTAATTGCAAAAATTCATGTTATTTTAATAACATAATGTGAAGAATACTTGTAGAATAGAATAATCAAAATAAAGATTTAATCAATATTGATTTGTACACAGGTGAAAAAATAAATCCGCACGCCAGCAATGAAGACTGTACACATCATGCTACAAACTTAAAGCCCGTTGAATTTTGTATAATAGGCGCTCTACATAAGGTAAACTAAAGTGAAATAACTTTAAAATTTATTTCTCATCTTTAACTAATTATAATTGTCTATATTTAGTCCTGTACAAACGTACCTAAACTCTTAACTAAACCTAATTGAAATGAAAATTCCACGGCAAATAACGGATGTACCTTTTATGATGAAAAATCTCAGATAACAAGAATATATAAAAGTTGAGGACAATTAATTATCGCAATTCCCACAGTTAAATTTTGAAAATAAATAGCTCGATCTCGCATCGACACACGTAAAAAGGTGACTCCAATTTACAATTAATTTTGATTTTATTTTTACACTAAACAAGTTCACCCAAGTTGTCTCGGGTAAACTGCATGCAACCTGGTTTAATTTAATCAGGTGAAACAAAAAAAAATTTAAATTTTAACTAAACATGACAGCCTTCAAAAACCCGCTTTTGTACAATTTCCCGCCAAATTTCTAACCTATATATTGACCTAGGTCATGCTCTACCCAAATCTAAAGTCAATTTCATGACTTTGGACTCTCCCAGCCCCAAAAAATTATCATGTGTCCCGATACATGTACTTCCTACCTCTTTAAGGGTCAATTGAAGGGTCACAAGACACCATCCCTTAAAATCCCCCTCCCGCATTTTGTAGCCCAGCTCATACCATTTTCAAATCTGTATTCATCTTCATCCAGTCATTTCCGGTTCACCTGGAAAATCAGTTTAGACCTTGCTCCGCATTTTTATGTACAAAAGACTGAATCCTGAGGATAAATTCACTTTTAATTTCCATTTAAAATTTTGCCAAACTATTCACCCTCTTGTTGTAAGTAATATTGAAGAAAAAAAATTAATTAATAATATTGTGAGTCAATTAAATTAAAGAAAGATTTAATTTTTTCACCTCTCAGTGCTTCTCACCATCTAAATTCTCACCGCTTGGATTTGCCTGCTGAGAAAATTTTTCTTGCCATCTCATTGGGGTAGGAATGAAAGGCTTTTGTAGGGGACAAAAAGGTGTCATTAGTTTTTCAAAAGCAATTGAACGAGTTGCCTTTGATTCCAAGGGAAGCTTTTGACTCTCTACAATCTCCTCACTTTCGTCCATCTCATTCCGTCACTAGATCCAACAATAAAAACATTATTTTTTCTCTTCATCTCTTTGAATTCAGACCCCACTTCCTTGCCCGCGTTTTCAGACTTTATATAAAAAAATATGTGTACAAATTTTTATTTAGTTTTCAATTCATCGTTTAAAAAAATGTGTAAAGATAAACATGATGAAGAAGAGGGAAAAAGTCATCAAGTTGATTCAAGGGAGAGAGAGAGAGACTACGATAAGGGTTAAGGGTGGAAATTGAAGGCAGATGGAGAACCGGCTGTTGGTTACACAACACAAATGAGACTCTTCCATGTTGGCTATACAGGAAGGGGCTGAACGGATGAGGATGAGGACTTATGAAGGGACGCAAAGGCAACTTTTTTTGGGGGGAGCAAAAAAATTCAACTTGAATTCCAGTCTACTTTTATCCCTACAACCAGAGTAGCAGCTGCAAAGCCTTTAAATCTTTGAAGCGTCCCAAAAAATTATTTTTCTCTGCCTTCTATGTACTTCTTTTACTGTCAAAATAAATTTTTAAAAATATTTTTTTAATTGTCCACTATTTCATTATTTAAACTAGTACTGAAATTAGTGGTAGTGGTACAGTTGAATTTTTAATTTGTGAGTTAATTTCTGGAGAAATAGAAGAAAAAAACCATGGGAAGTTGTCTCGAAGAGAGAGGGCATTTGGCCATTTTGATTTATTTTACGGTAATGGAGATACTTAATAAAAATTAATTATTAAATTGTGATATAATTTTTAAATGGGAATTTAAAAATTAATGTTAATTTTTTTTTGAAACAGATCTTTGGCTCATGTTTCCTAGCATCGTCATCATTTTATTTTGTCAATTTGGACAAAATTCAACTCCCAAATGATGACCCATGTGTCCCAGGTCTTTTGGAATATAATAGTACAAATGGATCCGAAATAAATTGTACAGATGTTCAAGAATGGAAATTATTTGCTTTTTGTGGAATTGTCTACGGTATTCTTTGTTTGATTGTGGCACTCTTAAAATTATGGCCAACTTTGAGAAGAATTTACTGTCCCAAAGCTGCCACTGCTGTCATCAATAGACCCAAAAGGTCAAATCAACCAACTTTGAGATCTGCTGCTGGTGGAAAAGTTGTGAGGAAAGCTAATGCTGGTGTACGGAAACTTGTGCAGAAAGAAGAAGAAAAACGGAGTGTAATTAAAATTTATTTTAATTATTTATGGTTTTATTTTAATCAATTAATTTTAATTATTCTTTGTTTTTTCTAAATAGTTTACCAAGACTTGCTCATCATGTGGCCATTGCTTGTCAACATGTTCAATTTTCTTTGGAGTTGTTGTTCTTTGGATTATTTCAGTTGTGGTTCCAGCATTTTTGGCTGTTAATTTGTATCAGAGTAATGCAATTAGAGCTAAAGATGATGGTCTTTATGTTCCAGCCATGGCCCTTTTTGCTACTTGTTTGACCTCATTTACAGCTGTTTGCGTGTCATGTGCCTTTATTATTTTGGAGTCAGATCAGGACTGGAATCATGCTATTTTGGATGATGAGTCTAAAGACATTGACCCGGAAGCTGTCACAAGTCCTCTTACAAGTAGTCATCCTATGACCACGACCACCACGACGGTGACAACAAATGACGCTTCTTAAAAATTATTCATTTTATTTTTTTCATTTTTTTCTGTGGACAACAAAGAGAGACATGTAAATGTTATACTCAATCTCAAGACTTTTAAATTATAGTTTTAATTATTTATTAATTATTTTTGTAAAATATTAAATATTTTATGAATTTTATACTCTTTTGTACTTTTTTGAAATAATAAATAATATTTTCTTGAGAAATAAATAAAAAATGACAGCTTTTTGTCACAGAACCCATTGCAAAAAATTTGAGATTTTTCTAGAGTTCCTTGCTGAGTTAAGGGAGATATGATTTTTTTTCGATTGGATTGAAATTAAATTTTTAATTTAATTACTAAGTCAGTTAACTCTAGTTTTTCATCCATTTTGTTACCTCTAAACAAGACTTGATTTTTTTTGTAATATTTTAATAGCAAGGAATTGTTATCAAAGTTTACACAATTTTTTTACTACTACAAACAAGAAAGATTATCATCATCATCACATTTTTACGAATTTCTCAAAGTGGTATTTAATAATTTTTTTTGATTATTATTTGTTTACTTCATTAAAGTCAAGTATTCCGTAATTGCAGTCGTGGCTTCTTCAAGTATTATGGTAAATTATAAATTTGTCACTTTTTACATAATAATTATGTACGTTACCTACATGGACAGGGGAGAAAAATGGAAATTTCTTTTGTCATTTTCAGACTTGTCCAGTATGTCAAAAACCTGGAATATTGTCATGCTCAGGATGTTCCCAAGTGTCATACTGTTCCGTGGCCCATCAATTAGAAAAGTGGAAAGTACATAAAAAATCTTGTTCTCCCTTCATCATCAAAGTTAATGAAGAACATGGGACACATTGGGTAGCTGCGAGGAATTTAAAGGCTGGAGTCATTCTTTGTGATGAATTACCAGCATTTCATGCACCCCAGTACAATCAATCCATTGACATGACCTCTGGCACTTGTTTCTGTGTTACTTGTGGTATTCAAATGACAAAAAAGAAAAAACATCGATGTGCCCGATGTGGATGGCCCGTTTGTAGTCGTGAATGCGAAAGTGTATGCACTTACATCATAATAACAACATTACTGGATATAATTTTCTAAATAGACATAGATATGGATAATGATGATATTCTTTTTTTTATGACGATTTTACAGCTACCAATTCACAAACTAAATGAATGTAAATTATTTTCATCAAAACGAATTAAATTCTCATCCTCCGGTGGAATTCCTTCAGACGAATTGAGTTGGTGTATTCTCATGGTGAGGGGAATGGGATTGAAGACACAGAATGAGTCCTTGTATAATGAAACAATTAATCTTCTTCATATTCATCAAGTACCCAATGCTCATGCTGATGTGGCTCGTATTTGTGAGGAACATTATCAAAATGTGTTGAAAATATTGGGGTCTTTAGAATACGATGGGGAAGAATATCAAAGAATTCTTCGTCTAACTCTCATCAATGGCTTTACTGCGTATGTACTACTATTCTTACTTTCATGAGTATTATATTTTATTTATTTTAATTATATTGCTACTAAGTATGAATATTATATGAATATACATAAATATGATAATGAATGGTGTTATTTTTTAAACAGAGGAGCTTCAAATGTAACAGCTGTCTACCCAAAATCAAGTAGAATTAATCATTCATGCTCCCCAAATTGTACAAGAGAGATTGGTCCAAGACCAGACTACAAAATAAGAATTCGTACATCCATCCCTGTCACCAAAGGAGAACACTTGACTGTGACATATTACAATGGTCAAACATTTAAAGGAACTGTTCAAAGACAATTATCCATGAGGTCTGGTCGGGGTTGTGGTGGATTCATTTGTCGGTGTAGTCGTTGCTTAGACCCAACAGAATTTGGAACTATGATGTCAGCCATTACTTGTAGAGAGTGTCAAGAAATCAATAATATTGAAGGGAGGGGACAAGATTTTGATGATAAATTTGGATATTACTTACCCCTTGATCCTCTTGATGTAGAAGAGGAGGCTAAATGGCAATGCAATGGGTGTGGAACCATGGAAGTGGCTTCAACTTTTAATCCCATTATGAATAAACTTGAGGTATCTTACAAAAATACAAACATATTTTAATATATTCATATTAAGTGTAGTTATTTCTACATTTTTTAGATGATATAATGTACTAATTTGTTTTCTTTTATAATTTTAGCTTATGGTTAATTTTGGTCTGCAAAGTTATCCGTCTGATCGAATCGAGTACGTATCATTGTGTGATAGTATCATTCAAGACTATGGTGGAAATATACTCCATCCCAATCATTGGCTGATACAACTGTGTTCAGGTTTCTTTTTTACTTTTTATAACACAAAAATTGAAATGAGACATGTTTTTTTATCAATTTAACATAAATACTTTTAATTTTATGCAGAGTCCATTATCGATGTCATGAATGAAATGGAGCTCATGGACAAGAATTCTTTGGAAAAATATATCCAACTTTCCATGTACATGTTGGCTATAAGTAAGACTCCATATCCATAATACATTTAATTTTTGCCAATGTTATAGAAAACAAAAAATGAATAAGGAATGAAAATATCATGCAGTTGCGTATAAATATTTTTTTTCGTCCTATAGGAGATGTCATCACACCTGGAATTTCGACTGACAAAGGTTGATTGAGGCATATGTAACATTTAATTAAATTGTCAATAAAATATTTAATATTAGATATTAGTTAGTGGTAGTACCTATACGGTACAAATGTTTTAACACGTATTTTTGCTTTTTCTATAGATTTGCTCCAACGGCACACATCCAAGGCCTTGACCACTCTCATTCGACTGTATGCAGAGTATATAGACAAGCCAAAAGTCATGGAACATCTTGAGACCTGTCAACGACTACAAGATGAATTATGGAAATTTCAAAAGAACGACATTGCCACAGATCCTGCAGAGAATAAAAAATTACTTTCAGAAATGAGCTACATCAAACTCATGGCAAATGCCTATGCTAATGCTAAGTAATAGTAGAGTAATATTTTTGTGTCGTCTTTTTCTTATAAAAAAAATATTTAAATATTTTTGTGGGTCTCAATTAACATTTTTCTCTTCTTCTGTACTTTGTAATACATAAAACATCAAAGGGGTGTACAATACATACATGTATGTCATGTATACCATTCATTTGTGATTTTGTTGGAATAATTCGTATTTATTATACCGATACAACGATAAATGTGTGTGTATAATAATAATTAATATAGAATAGAGTATAAAAATCAAGGAATATCGATAGACAAAATTAAACTTTAAATATTTATACCCATTCGACTCGTGTCTACATTGAATTAATGAAATAAAAATAAATAAATAATGAGTTCTTTTAACTAATAAGCATCATCGTCGTAGTCTTCATCGTCATCATCATCATCAACTTCTTCCTCTGCACTTTCTTCTTCTTCCTCCTCTTCTTGACTTTCCTCCCTCTCCTCCTCTTCTTGTTGATGAGTTAGCATGTGCCTCTTTTTGGCTCGATTGTCAGAAAATGATCTATCACACAACTGAGAAAAAAATATATATGTAAGTAAGTACTTATGTACTCATATTGCACAATACTAAAAGTGTTAATATTCGATTCTATTAAGAAACACAAAAAAAACTGACCTGACACTTGTATTTCTTTATACCAGTGTGGATTTGTTCGTGACATTTCAGTACATTACGTTGTCGGAATGGCTTATTACAATAAGAACAAGTGTAGGGCTTGACCTTTGTATGGATACGCAGGTGAGTCGTCAAGGAGCCTCTCAGTCTGAATTTCCTTTGACAATATCTAAAAAAAAAAAGTATAAAAATACATGAATTATAGGAATAAATTGTAATTTGCTTTAAATTAATGTTAATACAAAATGAAATGTAATTTTTTGGTTTAATAGTAATACAAAGTACTCACTGGCAGGTGTAGGGCTTTTGACCAGTATGAAGTCGTAGATGAACATTCAAAACACCTTGAGAACGACACATGTATCCACAATGACTACAAAGTACAGATTTTAATACATGAGTCCTCCTATGAGTTTTCATTTGTGCTCTTGTAAAAAAATATTTGTCACATCCATCAAAAATACAGGCAACAGTTTTTTCTTCCCCGTGGATCTTCTCATGGTCCTTAAGACGGTACTTGCTAATAAATTTCTTACTACAAGTTTGGCACTCATATGAATTTTTAGGATGATTACGCCACAGGTGATTGCGGAATTGATTATATTTTTCACATTTGAACTCACAAACTTGACAAGTAAAATTTGATTCCCTTCCCTTACATCTATTGACATGACGATCACGTTCTGGCTCTGTCCTAAATTTCCTTGAACAAAATGGACGAGTACAATTAAATTCATAATTAGACTCCTCATGAGCTGCCTCATGAATTTGACAATTTCTTTCTCGTGAGAAAATTTTATCACAGTATCCACAAGCATGAATTTTTCCAGCATGAACAGATCCATGTTTCTTGAGGGCACTCAATGATTTGAATATTTTGTCACAATTTTGATGTGGACAAGGATACTCTGTTTGTTTATCTTGAACTTGAACTTTTTGTTTTTGTTTTGAATGAACTTTCTCGTGACTTTCTTGTCTGAGTTTGGTTGCGAATCTTTTTTGACAAATTGAACAAGGAAACAATTTCTCAATTTCTGATGATGATGCTCCAGATGCTCCTTGACCAGCTTCTCTCAAATGACGTTGAGTATGTCGTTGATAACCAACCTGACTATAAAATAGTTTGTCACATTTTGTACATGTAATTGTCTTGTATATTCCATGAATCATGGCATGTCTTTTATATCCACAAGAATCTTTGAATATTTTTCCACAACCCTCAAATGTACATGGATAAGTCACTTTCCATACGTCTGGAGACTCCAGTGTAGTTTCCCGGACAACACTATCTTCTACTTTCTTTTTTCTTTGATGTTGAGCGGAGACGTGAAATTTGAGTTCCATTTCTATCACAAATTTTTGGTCACATTCTGAACAGTTGATGAAGGGTACCGAGTCTTCACCATGCATAGTCAAAATGTGATTTTCTCTGTCGGAGCGGCGAAGAAAAAAAATATCTGGACATAGCGGACAAGTTGGACAGAAATGTTCTTCTTTACAATGTGTAAAGAATTCTAGACCATGATTCATAAAAGATTTTTTACACAGTCGACAATAAAATCTTTCAGCTTTAGCACACAATGATGGAATATGAAGAATTATATTGGATATTTGAGCCTCTTGTGTTGTTGTTTTTGTCATTTTTGGTCGAGAGACTGTCTCTGTTGTTGTTGTTATTGTTATTTTTGTTGCTGAAGTCTGAGATGTATTAGGATTAGAATTAGGTCCATCAAATGTTATTACTTGTGCTTTTCTTGGATCCACTGATGGTGCTGGAGATTTTGACTCTTGTTTACGAAGAACTATTATTATTTGTGGTTGGGTGAAACACTCCTTTGCATGGCCTTGTAATTCTTCTGCGCTTTGGAAACTACTGCGACACTTGCTACATTCAAAATGTCCTAATTTTGCATTCTTTGCTTCCTTACTTAAGGGTGGTAAGGGCTCAGAAAATGAAGGTGATTTTTGTTTTGATATCGGAATTTCTAGCAGGTCATAGTCATCACCTAAAAATCAACCCACAAAAAAATGAATCATTGAAATGAAAAAATTTGCCAACATACTTGATTGCACCATTAATAGTAATGATAATTAATATTTACCTGAATGCTGAATGACAACAGATGAATTGATGACAAAGCTAGATGTGCTGGGAACTGCCGCTACAGGTGCCACTGTGGGTGTTTCGCTGTAATGTATAAAATCACAATATTAATAATAATACTTGACAAATAGGTACTTACATCCAACGTAAGGAATATAACAATAATTCAAAATTGGGCGGATTCAAATTTCTTTCTATAATACAAGTTAATTAATTAATTATATATACCTGGTGGTACTGTTACTAGGTTTAGCTTTAAATGTTTCATCATGACAGTTGACAATGTGACTTTTCAAACCAAAACTGGACAGGAAGGACATGTGACATAATGAACAGGCGTGGAATTTTATTCTGGACACAGGGGGTGGTGGGATTTCTTTGACAATTACAGGAACTTCTTTATTATTAGTCAGGTCAACTTGTTCATCAGCAGCCGTATCTCCATTATCAGATCCTTGGAGGACATCATCAGGATTCAAATCTTTAAGATAATTTTTAAAAATTAATTTATATATGAGTACTACCTATATTTTATGTCATAACAATAATTAAATACTTGATTGGTCACTTTAAATATATATCTTACCAAACTCTATTTCTTCAGGCTCAGAGTCATTAAAATAATTATCATTGTCATCAGCTTTTGCAGCTGGTGACTTTGGAGGAGGAGGGACAGAACTGTTTGTATTCTTTTTAACTGCCGACTGTGGTAATTCACTCTGTTGTAACTTTCGAATTTTGACCCATGGACCTTTTAAATCCTTAGTATTAAGTACAGATGTTTGATTGAGAGGGGTGCCAACCTGCCTTGCTTGAAGCATTGCATGAGTGGTATCCGAGATTCTCACAATTTTGGGAGGACTTGAATTTGAAACACTTGGAGTACTTGGCTTTGACAACATATTAGGAGTAGTTGAATTTAAAAGAATTGTTGGAGAATTTGGTTTCGTAATTATAGTTGGAGTACTTGGCTTTGATACAGTATTATGAGCAAGTGGATTCAAAACAATATTGGAAGGAGTTGATTTTGAAATGATGGTCTTTTCAATATTTTCCGATTGATTTGTTGTTTCCTGGAGATCTTTCATACTCTGATCCAATTCAGAAATGGATTGTTTCAAATAAGAACTAAGCCTTCGTATTTGACTAAACTCAATGTAGTATGTGTACAAATTACGGAGGACCACAGCACATACTCGACATACAACAAGTTGTTGATTCTCTTCAACATCAGTCTTTTCCCTCTTTTTGACAACTTTTAAATAGGCAAGTTTGTATACTGCAGAGAGTGCGGCTTGAACACTAACATACTTGCTCTGTTTGAATGACCAAGGTTTTGTGGGGTCACGAGTTTCCATAAGTGCCCCAGGATTGAAGCCAATGACGATAGTACGGATGACATCATAAAATTCAAGGGGACGTGCACAATTGGCACAACTTGCCTTCTCTTTTGATGTCATTTTTTTCTTCTTCTTTTTCTATTTGAAACAATAACAACAACATATTTAACTTTTTTTAATTTCTAATTTCATCAAAGATATACATTAAAACTGTCTACACACATAAAAAAAAGTTAAAGTAAATTAACATACAATCCAAAATTTTACAATTTACAAAATAAAATTTCACATGTGTACAGTACAGCACTTTTACAATACTTGCCACACACAACTTACAATTCATTGATAGGCCTCTTTTTCAAATAGTCACCAAAGACCTGACCATCAGGTCATTGAAACAGGGGTCATCTACTTGAATAGTTGTGATCTTTATCCAAAAATTGGGGATTATTTAAAAAAAATCGTAAAAAAATTTTTCCCTTCTTTTCAAAAAAATTTTCTCGCGCCGATTCTGACGCTTTGTTTAGCTCACCATCATTCATTATCTCTAAATTTTCAATCGTTTTAACTTTGAACTGTCTTTTTCAACAAAGAAAACACAACAAAAAGGTAATAAACCTTAATATTTAACTGGTAATAAACTCATTATAAAAACCATCTCTAATAAAAATAAGTATTCATTGACTCCAACCCATCTTTTATGGTTCAAAATCCCGTTGGATATAACAAGAATGACAAATAAAAATCATGTACTTTTTTAAAAAAAGTTTTTTTATCTTATAAAATATTATACCTACTTTGTCTATATGACATACACTGTCATGTAGCCTTCTCCATTTTTTCAACTAAATTATTTTGTAGGGGTCATGCAGTTAAAACTCTTGTGCGTGTCCAGAAAAAGAAATGACACATGACAGAGAATTAATAAGACAAACCAAGTTTTTCATGTCTAGTTCATGCTTAATTCATGTCCACTAAAAAAAGATAGACAAAAACAGAATTTGTCAGTAAATTCCAGTACATTATTTTGAAAAGATTTGTAGCCTGTAAGTACATACATAGAACATAGACACTATAATAGTAGTAGTTTTTATTCAGTTAGAACCATTTAGTTAGGCCATAGTCCATCACAGAATACAAATATTACTTTTGTTGTAAATAAAAGTAGTCTGGAAGGACCAAGGCATTGTGATTCATTATGGAACAAAGGTTCGGCTAGATATATAAAAAAGATGTACAAGATCCGCCAATTGTTCTTCAAAATCCTCAAAGACGCTATTAATACTCCCAGAAAACTTCAACATTATTTTGATCTGAACAATCTGCAATATAGAAAAAATCCTCATAACTATTTTTTCATTTTAATTGAAACTGACTCATAAATAATCATCCTGGTTAAAGAATAACGGAAAAAAGTTTGTGTCTTGATTAAACCAAAAATGGTTCCTTATGTTTTGAACATAGACAAATATGTACATAAAATACGCCAACAAAGACAGCAGACCCGGTTCGCAGCAGATTTAGCAAAAGAAAAATAAGGAGACGGTACTCCCCATCCCACAAAAGCTTCTCTATTTTCCAACCATTTCAATATTATTGTTCAAAAAGAAGCTCTCCCCTCAGTACAATCCCCTTGTACTTCTTCGTCTCTTTATTTTGTGATCCTCAAATTTTTCAAGAAAAGGAAATCTTAAAACATTGAAGGGGACCTCCCAAAACAACAACAAAAAAAATTCATTTAAAATCTTTTCTTTAAAAAAATCATTTCATTTTCCAAATTTCATTCCATTCTCGAAAAACCCATTTCAAAATTCTCCAAAATATTTTATCCTCTACGATTTTTTATAAAAAAAATAGACAATCTTTTCTATAACAGTAAACAATTAAAATAATCATCATTTAAATAAATAAGTAACAAAAAAATTATTCCTAACAAAGAAAAAATATCTATAGTCAGGTAAATTGATATTAGTTGAAATTCCACAAGAAAAAATTATTTTTTTTTAAAAAAAATGACTGTCGGTCTGGTCTGTCTATCAAAGAGTTGACGTGAGGACTGTTGACAACCCCTTCTTTTTTGGCGACATTCAAAAACGACATCCAAAAATTCTTTGCGGCATCAATCTTTCATTCAACGTTACAAGGAGATGGTACTCCCCAAAAAGCTGATTTTGCAGGCTTTGAACTTGCATATAAAATGTGTACTGTATAGTCTACAACTATCTAAGCTTTGTAAACTGGCTAAGGGTAGCCATTTGTGTTGTACAGACTCCGTGTAAAACAGTCAGTACGGTTTTCAAAGGCGCCTACAGTTAGCCAAGGTGAGAGGGGGAATGAGAACAAAAAATTTGTGTTGGCTCTCAAAGCCAAAAGCGACTCAATTCAAAAAAACTACACACACCCTCCCCTCTCTGAACTTCCTCTGACCCCAATTTTTCATTTTCTACGGCAACACAAATTATCAAAATTTAATACCCATGTTTGTAACGTATTTAAAAAAAATTGGGGAAGATTAAGAAATTTTAAATGTTTGAAAATAATTTTCATCTTTCCTATTTAATGTATTTATTTTTGTGTGTGTAAAAAAAATAAGGCGGATGTTATTTGTAATTTAATTTCTACACGTGCTTGAAGGAGGAATAAATTAAAAGAGTATATAATTTCCCTTTTTTTAAATGTTTATTTATTCGCAGTGGCTAATGATGAGAGTCCCTCGTCACATGAAGTAGGTTAAAGAGTTAAAGTTGTGTTTAATTTTAATGTTAATTTAAATGGTTGACGTTGGTTGTTGTTTTTTTCCACTTTGTCTTTGTGTATTTAAAATCTTAATTCTTTGACTAATAGTTTTCACTTTTTTTTTGCACATTTAATTTGCACAATTAAATTGTGTGTCCTTAATCCCATGCCTTTTTATTTGCATGTCATTGTCATTTCATGTTTAAATTAAATAGATTGCCATCACGTGAGACTACATTTGTAGTTTGTTACAAAAAAGGAGTTTTTTTAGTGGAAAATTTTTTTCTTTGAAGCAACTTTTTTTTTGACAAATTGTGGAGATAAGTATGAATAAGGATAAGAGAATTTGTAAACAATGGTGAAATTTAAGACTGAGACAATTTGAAATATCATTGAGGGGATTTTAATTTGAAAGTGAATCAAATATTGTAATTTTACAAGTTGATAGGCATAGTATTTAAATTTTTGTAACAAATTCAAAAGGTAAAATTGTAAGTTTAAAGTACAGCAGATTTTTGTGGTAGACAAATAAATAAAAGTGAGACTACAGACAGACTAAAATGTTGGTTGTGAAATGAGAGTCAAAATTTTTTTTTTTGTTAATATTGGCAACATTCCAATTAATCCAGTTAATAGACTAAACAATTAACTTTTCTTGTTTGCAATTCTCCACGCTCTGACTCATCATTTTGCTTTTTTTTGCATAGCAAATTATCTTACTAGGCTTATCAATTTTTTTTATTACTTTATTAAAGTTTATTAAGTTATTTTTCAATTTTTTTTAAAAAAAAATAATCTCTAATATTTTTTTTCCTTTTTTGACAAAATGAGTTTGACAATGATAAAATTGTCAAAATAATAATTAGTATAATTACCAAATTATTTGGTAAAATTATTTAATTTTTATTTAATCATTTTTTCCGGTGTTATTAATTATTAATAACACGGAAAAAATTTCATTTCAATCATTTCAAAACTATTTTGAAATTGAAGACTTGTCTCACTTGTCAAATTAAAAATAAAAATAAAAATCTTTATCGAGTTTAAATTAAATATTCGTTAAATAAACAAAGTTGACATAGGTCAATATCAATTTTATTATTCATTAAATAGGAAATTGTGTACAAAATAAAAAATAGTTTTAAAATAATTAAACATTTTAATTTAAATGACACAAAATGTCGCCTTAATTTCTTGTAAACACAAAAAAACCCACAGTGATTTTTGTAATAATTACAATTATTGTAACAAAAAAAATCAGAAAAAAAAACTTCATTAAAATGCCATCAATCCAGACACACTGTTCCCTTTATTGCTCAATTAAATATATTTATTACAATAATTAAGAAAAAAAAAAGATAACTATTTACAAAAATTTGAACATTTATCTTTCACCTCTATCTAACTACACTAAAGTCTCAAATAATGCTCAAACTCATCCCCATAACTTTAATTCCATTTTTTCTTCAACTCTGACAATTAATCTCAGTCATGCCATAGCCAAATAAAATAAAAAAAAGTTAATTAATTAGCTTTGAACATTAAAAAAGGACGTGGGTTCCCAATAGACCAACATTAATCTTTTCCTTTTGTATTCTTTTCACACCCGACCCATCATCCATTGATGAACAGTTGATATTAAAAAAAATACAAGTCAAAGATTCTTTGGTCACAAGCCGCTGCACTTTTCCTCTACGTGCGAATTCAAAATGCGAAACTGTAAAACTGCAACAAATAACAATGCAAAAAAAAAACAAACCAACAGAGAGAGAGAGAGGAAATGTACATAAAAAATAGAATGCAATCTCCATAATCAAAAAAAAGGTGATACATGTTATCTCTAACACGAAAGCCTCTCCTTCTGTTTCTCACAAAGGGCAGTCAAGGTGAGCAATTTTCTCTCAATTTAAATTCAATTACTAATTCTGTGGTTTTTATTCCATTTTCTATAGTTTCTGGTCAATTTAATTACTACAAAATATTTCAACAGAAAATAAGGAAAAAAAACCTTTTTTAACAATTGAACTCTGCTCTCTCTCTCTCTCTCTCTCTCTCTCTCTGTGCTTAAATCGCCCTACTTTTATTTTATTACAAAAAACAAGAAATTGGGGAAGAAAAAGTCTCCAAATCAAAAATCTCACGTCTTTTTAGTGAGACAACCCAAACTACAAACAAAGTTGGAAGTTGTTTAAATCCAATCTCTATAATCTTTTACTCTTCACTCAATAAAAATAAATTGTTTACATTTTATCTCTCTCTCTCTCTCTCTCTCTCTCTCAAAAAGTTGATCTAATGCAATGCAGTAAATGCACACATTGATGAGATGAAGATGAAAATGATTTTAATTTTTTTATTTTCCCCTTGACCTTGTCCCTTTCTTTGTAATTTTTGTACGTGTACAATTCCAAATAAATGATTTCGTGTATTAAATTGTACAGTAAAAGTCGTCAAATTATTCCTTAAAAAATCATTTTTAATAGGATGGCAAGTAACTTGGTCACATTTTAGTAAATAAATTTTGTATATAATCAAACTAGTTTTAAATTATATACAAGTTAAATGACGTTGTGTTATTTAAATAAAATAAAAATGGTTTAATAATTGTGGATTGTGACACGAGAAAAAAAATGACTACTGCAACCCCTGGCCGATGCCATAGAAAAAAATTCTATCCTTGACGGGACGTGACGTCACCAAAAGAATCCCCGCTCTTTAATGTACATCATGTACATACTTACGATTCTAAATTTTATTTTATTCCAATTAAACTTAACATTTTACAAATACATGTTCTCAACCCAATTTGATCATTTAATTTT
>JAQIVZ010002567.1:0-19746 GCA_034700945.1 Arrhopalites spinosus
GCATTGGGAGGCACTATGGGAGGCAGTATGGGAGGTAGCATGGGAGGCAGCATTGCGCCACTCAACCTTACCTCAACAACCATGAAAAATTGACTTCATTTTTAAAAAAACTGTCCGAGCACAAAAATTATGTGACATGTGATCAATTTAAAAAAATGCGCAAAATTCAAACTCTTTAGATTAATTTAGAAGTAATTTAGAACCCAATTTTATTTATCAATTTTAGTCACGTGATGGTCATACAAATCAATAAAAATTTTAGTAGACAAAGTCAACGAATGCTCCTTCCCTAAAGCCAACCTACAACGCTCGTACACTTCCCACAAAATCCGCATTGACGTGCATATTTCTGCATAATTTTACTTGTCAATTGAAAATCGAGAATCGATTCATGTGGATAATCTCATCCATTAATTAATTTAAGTTTATTCAAGCTTTTATTTAAGTTAAAGTGAATAAAATTAATTTGAAAATAATTTAAATTTTAGGAAGACCCGCCATAATAGAACCCTCAATTCCACACTCGTTGGAACCACGAAGAATTTTGAAAAAACCGCCATCTCCCCAATCATAATTCCTGACGGGAAAAAACAATTTAATTTAATTAATTAAATTAAAAATGTGGTTTAAAATTTAAAAAACAAACCACGAGTTAGCTACTAGCCAATATGGAGTCCCATTTTCAACACCCCACCCCAAAATCTTGACCGCATGACCTCCCAACCAACTTCCAGTCACGTGATGGTACACTCCTGTCAAAAATGTAAGAATGAGGTCAGTTTTTCAATTGTGGAGACCATATTTATATTTCCAACAGTGTACAAGTACAGTTTGTAGTTAGCGCGCATTGCGCCTGTTACCTGATTTGTAATTTAGAAAGTCGGCGTAGACGGTAAAGGCGGCTTCAACTGGACCATTGGTCATAATATCAGCCTGAATTTGATCCGGATGTTTAGAGACGGAATAGGCTTTTCTGCCATAATGCAAGTCATCCTTGTACTCTTTGTCATAAGATGACTCGCATGATTTAGTACAGTGCGGCGTTTTACCCCCACCAGTACAATTTGGTCTCGAGCCACTCGAATGGTGCTCACAAGGCGCAATCTCGTAAGGTTGGCATCCCTATAATTTATTAAATTGACATTGTGATTTAATATAAGTTATAATGTTTGTTTTATTAATTTAAATTAAAATAGTGAAACCTCATTTGAACCATACGGCCCACCAGAAACGAGACCGCGCCAAACCCAAAAACGCCATGCCATTGATGGAAATCCTCCATTACAGCCTCGTCCACACCAAATGCCACAACAGGAAACTAAATAAAATATCCAATTTTTTAATTAAGAGTAATTTCAAAATTTTGAAAAAAACACAATTTACCTAAATTGTCAGCTGAGAACCGAAATTTTTGTTGACCCTTTGTGGCAATGCAATAACGATCTGTCATGGCTTCAGTGGCGGCAAAAGCCTAAAATTAAAATATTAAAATTTAATTTAATAAAACAATGTCAATTCGAAATTAATCTCAAATTATTATTAATTTTTCACTGTAAAAAAAACAATAATAATTTAATTAAATAAATTAAATTCCTATTCAAAAATTACCCAGCAAGATCCACAAGAGCCCTGATCTCGAATTTCTTTCAAAGACTCACACTGCGGCCATTTTTCTTTCGAGTCAAATTGATCAGGAATTGACAGAATTTTGACTGAATGACGTCGTTCAGGGAGTCGATGATTCTCATCCCCTTCAAGGACCCCCATCAAACCCTTCAAATATTCTGGATCTGTCTCTGGATGAAAATTTCGTCCCGCCTAAATTCAAAATATTTCATTTATTAAATAATAACTTAATAATTAAGTTCATTATTATGAATTTAACAAATGACCTAATCCACCACAAAAAACTTATTTTAAAATGGCTCACAGTCCATTTGGCGCCCGGCTGATGATTAATAAAATTAATTAAGTCATCTGACACAAATCCAAATTCTGTCTCAATCTCAGTGTCACTGCGCACTTGAACTGCTAATGAGCAGAATATTGAAATGAAAAATAATTCAAAATATTTCATATTTTGAAGAAGAAAAAAAACCATCAAACGTTCTGTTTGGAAATTAAATAATTCTATATGATTTTTAATTGGGAATTAAATATGAATGGAACTTTTCCAGTCAAGTTGAAGGAGAAGACTAAAAATAAAATTGGGATAATTTTGTGGGCTTGTGTGTGTACTTGTCGTCAAGTGAGATTAATTTATTGACCTTTTCATGAACGACGTAGCTTAGAAAATTACAAATGTCATTCACTTGGGGAGATGCTCAAAAGTTAAATGTACAAATTGACGAGTCATTTAAATTTACGCTTCATGCTCTCCCACACTTCCATCCTCTTACAATGGACAGCTACAGCTCCACTTGTACACTCACAAAAACTCATCCCTTCCGGTCTTCACTTTGAGTCGTAGAAAAGATTATGCCAAAGACAGTGTAAAAAATAGATGGAAACAATTTTTAATTGGGTTGCTTTATATAATTTTTATTTATTTTCAAAGTAAAATTGGCGCCAGTGCAGTGCCGCCAGTATATTGTTTCTTAAAATAATTCATTATTTATTTAGAAGACTTTTTGGACATTCCGGGTCAAAATGAATAAATGGAATTATTTGAGCGAGGATTTGGGCTATGTCTGTAAAAAATGATTATAATTTTAATTATTATTTAATTTTATTTGTCAAATTAATAATTTTAATGTTAATTTGATTTCTAAATTATTTTTGTACCATTTTTATGGGGTTTTCCATGTGGAATCATAAATTTAACTTTGAGTTGGTTCATCAATGAAAATCCATAGAGAGCTGAGATGTGAGAAAACAGTTTTTTTGAAAAAAATCCACCAAAAATTATGGAGAATCGATGTAAATCTAAAGACAGTTGGATCAACTAGATTTTTTTAAAGAAAAGATAAAAGAGATGATTAATTATTAAAGATGAGCAAGAAATGAAAATTAACCATTTCATTTATTTATCATGTCACAGTCACAACTAGGCAACGAATATAATTTTATAATTTTTATATATAGGTCACACTACTCACACTACAGATAGCATTGGTGAAAAACTTTTTATAAATAAATTACATTGCAAAATGATGCGGCAAATGATTTTAAATAATTAAATTATCCGAAAGAGACATCTCCCCATTAATGCTAAGTTGACATATATAAAATTGTCTAAAGGGGAGGCCCTTGAAAGTCCTGGAGTTGACTTGAGACAGAAGCCAATTTAACTGCTCTCTCTTTAACCCTTTGGTTCCGTTCCCTCATTTTTTGGTTATACCTATATTACATATAAAAATAAATATATAATTAATTTACTTAAAATGAATCCTGTCCACTAAATATATTAGAATTTAATATATTTAAAAATTACTTTAATCTCCCTTCCTCTGTGTGCGTTTGCCTGACATGGGCACTCAAATTGTACGGCCTTTTAAATCCTTTTCCTATAAAAAAACATTTTTAGGTAGTTTAATAATTAAATATGTACTTTTGATTTGAATTAAAATATAGTACAATAAAATGAAATAGTTTAATTACCACAAATATCACACATGAAAGGTCTGAAAAAAATGAAACAAACCAAATTAAACTAAATAACAAAATTAAAATAAATGACAATTAAACTTTTTACCTTTCATCCGAGTGTACTCTTGAAATGTGCGTTTTAAGAGAATCGGCTCGGGTAAAGTCCCTCCCACACTGATCACAAATATGTTCCTTACCCATGTGGTCACCGTGGGTAATTCGACGATGATTAATTAGAGAAAGTCTTGAGAAAAAGTCGACATTACAGTTTTGACACAAGGTCACTACAGGTGGGGCATTGACCCTTGAAGCCTTGTTCCGTTCTCTGGCAGCTGCCAATCTTTCTTGATATTTTTCATGACCTTCAATTGTATGCATTGCAGTCTTGTGACATTTTAACAATGCCTCGTTCTTGACCATCGTGTCACATTCATCACATTTAATTTTTGGCACTACTACACCAAAGTCTTCTGTGTGTTTTCTTAATTTGTGAATTTGTAAATAATTTTGAGATTTTGCTTTGAATGGACATTCGTCACAGGAGAAGGGTCGGGAGGGGTTGTGGACGTTGCTAATGTGTTGTTCGAGTTGATGTTGAAGTCCAAATGATTTTGAACATGTTTGACATTGAACTTGTTTTGGAAATTTTTGACCACAAGGAATTAATTCACATTGTCTGGTGTGGGTATTCAATCTGCCCAAACTGGAACAAATTTTTGCACATCTTTGGCATACTAGAGAACATGAAGCATATTTCATTTGTGGAACATGTTCTGTCTCAGTGTGGGTAACACATTCAGCTGGAGTTGAAAAATGTTTTCTACAAAACCAACAGGGATTGGCATACTTTATTTTTTTACTTAAATATTTGCGAGTACGGGGATTCGATCTTTTGTTGGATTTTTTCTTGGCAGATTTTGTGGCGGGTTTCTTCTTATCTTGATTTTGCTTGAAGGATTTTGACTTGTTGATTGAATGACTTAATGCTGGAGTTGTGGACATTGGTGAAATTTTGCAAATTTTTTTCCTCTTCCCTCGACTCCTTGCAATTGAAGTTTCAATGGAGTTGGAGTCCGAGCCTTTAATATTAAAAAGTGAATTATAATTAAATGATGATTATTTTATTTTAAAATACATGTTTTTTAATTATTACCATTATCCATTTGAAAATCATTATCCATTTCTGGTTCACAAAAGTCGATGTCATCATCATCATCCACATCCTGATGAGGTGAAAATGATGGAGAATTGTAATTACAGGTAGAATCTTGTTGCGAATTATATTTTTGCAAATATTTGGCTGGCAATCTTTCCAATAGAATAAATGGTTCACGTCCTTGTAAAAGTTTTCCAGCATTTTCCGAATTACAAGTTAAATCATCATCATCATCATTTTTAATTGTGGATAGAAATGATGATGATTCATCTGGTTCTTGTTTAAATTGAAAATGTTTTGATGAGGATTTAATTAAATCACAATTAATTTCATTTTGTTCATGACTATCAATTATTTTGTCTAATTGTTCAATTTTCTGATTTAAATAAGAATTAGTTTGACCCAAAAGAATGAACTCGTCGTAAAGTTGTTGTAAATTAAATAAAACTTGAGAACAATTAAGACATAATTCAAAATCAACTTGAGCTTCTTTTTCTTGTTCATCTTGAAAGGGAATTAAGTAGTTTAGTTTGAATATTGTCTTAAATGCAGAAATTACACTTGATGATGGTGGTGCAATTTTCATTTTCTCATTTTGAAAATCTTCCTGGGACGTTAAAGTTGAAGTAAACGTAAATGGACTTGAACAATGTAGGCAAATTTTGAAAGCTTCAATGTCCTCACAAAAATAATTTGGAGTGTCCATTTCCATTTGGAAGGCGTATCTACAGAATCACAATTAAAATTAAAAAAAAATCCAAAAAATTTCGCACTTGAAATTCATTTTAAAGTAATTATGCAGTCTCTGCTTTTGTAAAACTTAGCTAGAAAGACGTAATAGTAAACATATTTTGCAAAGCAATTAAAATTTTACTCACCTTTTTGCTGAGAATATTTTAAAACTAAAATATCTCCAATTTTCTCCGATTCTCTAAGTCAAGGTCTCCAACGGCAACTTGTTTTGTCAAAGTTTTTATTTAAATTTTTGCCACACTCCGTCGCAGCTCATAGTCTCTCCTAAATGGGCAATATTTCTGGAAACATTGCCCATTTTCTTTCCCGAAAATTCTGGACTTTGTCTGCTGGACACATATGGTACATGTTACAGTGAAATGTGACCATTTAAATATATTTATAATTAGAGAGAGAGGGAGAGAGAGGAATAATTATATTAACGAATAAATTATTATATTAAATTCTGAACATTAACTTTTAGCGTCTGCAAAATGTAAGAGTTTGTTTTTTAATCTCCGCAAAAAACTGATCGTCATTTATTGTCATATAATTATGCATATTTATTCATAATTCGAATCCAAACCCCCATTAAATATTTACCATGTAGGTTGTACTCAATTAAAATTGGTCAATCTCAAGTTTGTCATTGTCATCTCGATTATCATAAATGGACTGACTTTATCAGTTGCCGGCCTTACTGATAACTTTGCACAAACTTTATTTTAGAGGTTAGCATTTTTTATCATTACTATCCAAATTATTTTTTTAAAAAAATTTCAATGCCAAATCTTCTTCTTTTTGACCACAGGTAATTTATTAAATTACACCAAAAAAAAAACTTGAACATTATGTGTATGTCTACTTATTAAATTGAGTTTAAAATAATTATAAATAAATTAAATAATTTAATCATAATTATTATGATAGAATTTAGAAGATAAACAAGAGTTAAATTAAAGGTCACAAAAAAATGTCGTGGATTGAAGACCCGGGTGTTGACTCTGTCGGGGCAGACCGTTTTGAAGAATTAGGAATTGATCAAGCTTTCCTCCATGTGTCATCTTCCCTTAAAAAGCCCATGTGGCTTTATTCTCTCGCTACAAATTGTTATAAGGTTAGTTTAAATTATCTTAATTTACAATTAAATATTAAATTAATTAAAATTAATTAATTAATCGTAGTGTCCCTACAAATTAATGGAGGATTTTGGAAATATCACGAATCAAGAAAAAGTTTCTCCCGTTTCCACTGTCTTTGCTGTCAAATACAAATTTCGGACGAGTGACACGCCATCTTTAATTCCTTTTGATGCAGATGACAAGTATTTTAATTAATTAATACATTTAAATGTCAATTAAATTTTTTGATTATTTTTTTCTAGTGAAACATTTTGCAACACGGGAGAACTCCGATTCGGTCAATTTGGAATTTATGACCTCCGAGCTTCAAATGAGACTTCAAGTTGTTTTGAATTAAATGAAATTCATCCACCAGTAAGCATTTATTATGGTACGTATAATTTTAATGTTCCTAAATAATTTAATTTAATTATAATTTAATATTTTTGTAATTTTGTCAGCCTTCGTTATTTTCGCCATAGTCTACTTACTCCTTGCATTAGGAATTTATGGCATAAAATATTTACAAAATCGGAGAAACCGAAAGTCGGATTCCGAACAAATTTTACAACCCACTTCCATTTCAAGTTCAGCTCAAGACTCTCCTGGACAAACTCCGCCCCCTAAAGAGGCGCCAAGACAACGTTTAAAATCTCTGGACACTTTTAGAGGGTAAAAAAGGACATAAAAATAATTAAGAATAATTTAATTTAAATCTATTTAAAATTAAAGAATTTGCATCGTCGTCATGATATTTGTGAATGATGGTGGCGCCCATTATTTTTTTCTGGAGCATGCTCCTTGGGATGGTCTCTACGTAGCTGATTTGGTATTTCCTTGGTTAGTTGAAGTTTAAAATAATTTTAATAAAATATTTAATATTTAAACTACAATTAAACAACCAGGTTTTTATGGATAATGGGCGTTTGCATCCCCGTCTCAATTAAATCTCAACGTAAAAGAAATACACCCACAATTAAAATAGTGACACGGATAGGGGTCAGATCATTAAAATTAATTGGGATTGGTCTCATCCTCGCCTCCTTGTGGGGTCCTGTGGAACTAAGGGAGTTGAGGATACCCGGGGTTTTACAAAGATTCGGCGTCACTTATTTTGTTTGTTCAATGCTCGTCCTCTTTTTCTTAAATCTTGAGTTGGACACTTCCAAGGTAAATTGCAAATCCGCCATATTTAATTAACATTGCATTTAAATTTTTTTTTGTCATAGAGTAATAAATTCCGGAAAGCGATGAAAGACGTGGAAATAATTTGGATTGGTTGGATTGCCACGCTTTTAATTGTTCTGGTTCACACATTGTGAGCATAAATTAAATATTAATTTTAATTTCAATTAAATTAATAATAATTAAATTACAGGATCACTTTTTTCTTGGATGTCCCAGAATGTGGGAGGGGCTATTTGGGTCCAGGTGGTCTGCACAATAACGCCGAGTACAAAAGTTCTTGTATTGGCGGCGCGGCGGGATACATTGACCGCCAAATTTTTACTGTGAAGCACATTTACAATTACCCGACAGCCAACGATGTTTATTCACAAGGTCAAGGGACGCCGTATGACCCTGAAGGGTTACTTGGGACTTTGACGGCTGTTTTGCAAGTTTGGTGTGGTGTCCAGACTGGAGTGACCATGTTGGTTTTTCCTGATGCATGGAGTAGACTTAAACGTTGGCTAGGATGGGCCGTCATTTTGGGCGCCATTGGGGCCATCTTGTGTCAAGCTAAAGAGTCTGGGGGTTGGATTCCAGTGAATAAAAATTTGTGGTAAATTAATTTTAATTTTGGTTAGTATTTTGAATAACATTTTCAATTTTTAATATATTTTTTTTTGAAAAGGTCCTTGTCCTTTGTGATGGTCACGTGCTGTTTGGCGTTGCTCCTCCTCTCCTTGTTTTATTTTATAATTGACATGAAGCATTGGTGGAATGGGAGTCCATTTTATGAGCCTGGAATGAACTCCATTTTACTTTATGTGGGTCATAGTGTGGGTACGTTTGGGGGATTTAATTTAAATTTAATTTACTATTAAATTTTAATTGTGATTAATTTCATTAAAATAGGAAACTCCTGCCTACCCTGGCATTGGGCTTACGGGCGGATGGAAACGCACGTGATGCGCCTTTTTGAGTCTTTGTGGGGGACTTCACTCTGGGTGGTCGTGGCCATTTATTTGGATAAAAAGAAAAAGTATTGGATTCTCTAAATCTTAATTAATTAATTATAATCAAGTTGACGCCAAATTTAAAATTCAAAATATAAAATATTCTGGCCTATATTCACCATTTCAAAAAAAGTAAATTATTGTCTTTTTAATTAAATTCTTCTTTTAAACTTTTCATCCTGCCTCTGCCATATTTTTTTTCACTCAAGTCATTTAAATATTTAACGGGAGAATCACGAAAGGAAAAAAAAGTAAATAAATTGCGATTAAATAAAGCCATCGCATGATCCTCATGGTCATGCAAAATATCGGACATTTTTTGTTTTTTGTCAAATTTAAAAACTAGAGCTCATATTTTTCAAGGTTTTGGACTCATAAAGTTTTAGAGCCTTGATATTTTTAAAATGTTTTTTTTTCTTCTAAAACACTTTCAACATCTTTGATCCATTTTAAATAGAGTCTATTTAGTAAAATCAATTAAAGTTAATATTTAAAATGGATTTGTAGGAGGAGCGAGAGAAAATAATGTACTCTAAAAAGTTTTAGAGGTCAATTAGAAATGGGGTCAAGGAGACAAGCGCCATGGATGCGGTATTGGAACACGTACAAATTACTTTGTAAGGGAACATCAAATACACAAATTGTACCTCAATTACAATTAAATTGTCAACCCATCGAAGTATTTCACAATAGTCGGGGTCTGACGTTTATTCGACCACCGAGGTCATATTCAAGATATTTAATTTATTGCAAATATTTTCGCAAAGTTGTCCATACAGTCCTTGCTGTAGGTTCAATAGTTGGACTTTTTACACTTTTGTATCATTTTGGCCGTGTCAGTAATAAATCTTATGGGCGATTTTATCGTGGTAAGATTCTCAATTATAATTTAATTTAACTATTTCTTAATTGTCTTGTACTCTTGTATGAAAGGTAATGAGAGCCAAATGGAGTTGGATTGCCACTGTCAAAATTTGAATGAATGTCAAAATGAGGGGTCAGTGATTCGATGTAGAAACAACAGCGTCTGTGCAACATTAAAAGACTGTCATGGGCACGTGGTCAAGGGATGCATGACAAGGACCCCTTTTGAATGCCAATATTTGGATTTGAATGACCCGGGAATGTCCAAACCAAGATTTTGTCCTGGAGTGAATAATTATTCAGAAACAATTGTTTTCATGGGGGTCAGGTCATGTCATGATCGCCCACAAAAGTATCATCTCTGTTATTGTCCTACTACTTTGTGTAATGAGGAGGATGACTGTTTTTGCGAATAATTTTGGTGTACCGGTGAGTTGCACACTTGCACATGTGCGTGGCTGGTAATTTTTTTTAAGGTGAACAAATTGAAACTTTTACTGTTGGATTTAAATGAAAATGTTTTAATGAAATAAATAAAAGTACATTTAAATAACTTGTAGGTTGCTAAATGTCATCAAAAATTGAGGACACCAAAAGCATTGACCCGAGACCAAATATCTGAAATATTATGAGTCACACTTTCAAGGATAATCTCATTCCGGAATGAACGAATGCATTCCCTTTGCTGAATTTTTTAAAAATATTTTTGAAGCTTTGCGTCAATTTTTTCAGGTTGTTCTGAAAACGACCTTACAAACATGAAGAAGAAGGTTTAAAATAATTTCTGCTGGTCAGGTCAGGTCATGTTTAGACAGTCAAGAAAAATAAATAAAACTGATGTAAATTATTTATATCAGTTTTTTACCTATGGCTGCATTAGCCCCGCTTGACCCTACAGTCTACACCTAATTAACATTAAAAAAAAGATGTGACAAAAAAATTCAACAAATAGTTTTTTTTAATTTTTTATTAATTATTTTTTATATCATGACACTAAAAGGTGTGCCAAATTAATTGCCAATTATTGTTTTGCATTATTTATAGTAAGCCACCACAACGGTGTAATCCTTGTCAGTGGCAAAGCCCACCCCAATAAATTTGATATCCTTGTCATACAAAACTTTATCATCAACCAAACTCAAACTTCCCGCTACTTTCAAATCCGCATTATACCAACTCCCAACAGCATCCCGCCCATTCAAATATTCTAGCCGCGGCGCGCCTTTGTAAGCATACAAATTTTGTGCGTATGTATATTTTCCATTTGTCTTGAGACTGTGAGCACTAGCCAATTTTTTGGCGTGGTCGTCTGCCAGTACACTTAACTAAAAATAGTGATTAATTAATTAAAATTAATTAATTTTAATTTTAATTAATTTACTTACATTCTCATCCAGTTCTAAAGGCGAAGCTTCTTTTTCTTGGCGGTAGAAATTCGTGTAGTAAAGAACCACTGCGGGAAAATCGAGACCGGCGGGGGGTTCGGCGGGAGCTGGTGCTGCTGCTGTTGTGAGGGATGCTAAAAGAAAATTGAAATTTAATTTACAATTTAAAAATTTAATTTTTAATTTACCTAAAACTCCCAACAAGAAAAGACTCAAAAATGGTGCCATTGTTTTGTACGCAAAAGTTGAAATTAAACTGGGCAATTGTTGAATGGTTAAGTCAAGTTTTTATAAGAAAATGTTGACAAATTAACAATTAAATTGAAATTAATATTTTTAAATTTGATTTTAATGACAAATTATCATGATTCACAATGTTTTTAACTAATTGGATTGTAATGGATATTTTACATTTTATAACTGTCACTAATTATGAAATTTCCCACTTATTTTTTTTTCTCTTCATGTCTAGACATGAAAATGTTCTCCTTTAGTTAATTTTGACATTTGGTAATTATTTTGTGAGATAATAAATGCGCCGTAAAATAAATAATGGTTTAATTATAATTACTTTGAATACATTTAAAATGTCTTGTGTCATGTCACCAATTAATTTTAATTGTCTTTGCGTTTCCATAGATTTGTTTTCTATTTTTGTCTTTAGTAAAAAAAACTTTTTTTTTAAATTGTCGCCTCAATATTTTTTTTATGAACACGTGACTCACAATGTGATGCAATGTAAATTGATGTAATATTCGTGACAAAATTATTAAATTTTAATTGGCATTTAAATTAAACACGTAAAATGAATTCATTGATTGGCTTACACTCTCTAAATTTTTTATGAAAATTATTAAATTAATTGAAATAATTACGATTGTGAAAAAAAATTAAAAAGTAACAATTAATTCTAGTTAAAATTTTACCAGGTATAATATTTTTTTTAATTAAGGTTTTTCTTTTAATTATTTAATTTAAGTAATTTAAATTGTAGACATTGACAATGCCCGAACCGGAAGAGAACCCTGGCCCTGAGTCTCAATTGCAAGTTTGTGGGGACCGGAAATTATTTGGGGTGCCTCCGGGGCTGAAATGTTTACTCGAGGAAATTTCGCGTGAAGTAAAAATTAATTATAATTATTTTTGCACGTGCTAATTTATTAATTTTAATTAATTATTTTTGAAACAGGTACTACGTAATCAACCCGCAAATATTAATGAATTTTTGGCAAATTATCTTGAAGAAAAATGTCGTAGAAGATGTTGTGGACAGGTAAATTTTTTTTTTGCAAACTATTTTCTGCCATTTAATATTTGCAAAAATTTATTAATTAATTATTTTAATTAGGAAGGAGAACCAAGACCTGCGAGTGCTCCAGTGGTACTATTTAATAACCAAATAAATAATTAATATTTAATGTTAATTAATACAATTTAATTAATTAAAATTCAGGCTCAATACTCAAAAGATCCTTTGAATGCTGGGAAGGAAGGAATTAGAGTAAAATTAATTAATAATTAAATTTTTTAATTTAACTAATTTTAATTAATTTTTTTAGGACACAGGTAAAAAATCCGGGGAATTTGAATCCAATCTCATAGAGAAAATGAAGACAATAGATATTTAATTGTATTTAAATTAATTATTTAATTAAAATTGAAGGGAGCAAGTCGCCATCTTGTGGAGGACCATCCGGTGAATTTGCCTCAGATTCATCCAACACGGGCACAACACCCGGGACCGGGATTGATCCCATATTATTTGACCCCGCAGCCCCTTTTGGATACGCTTCAGATGGCAAGACGCCCTGTGCGCCTTATGGTCTTGGTAAAAATGGACTGCCATTAACCAAGTTGGATCCCATGGCCCCTTTCGGGTATCATCCATCAGATGGTGAAGACGAATAATTAACTTTTAATTTTAATTATTTTGAATTGCAATTAATTTAATTAAATCATTAGGACTCCCTGTCGCCACCAACGACCCCACAGCCCCCTTTGGGTTCTCCCAATCAGGAAACCCGTTGACTAGTCGTGACCCTAATGCTCTTCTTGGGTATAGTGTGACCGGAGAGATTAATACGGTACCAGAAACGATTGCATTTTGTGGAGACTCAGTCCAAAATTTAATTCAGAATTTGACCCCGGGGTCACGCTCGACTCAACTCAAAGTTGGTGATGATGTTCAAGTTCAAGGGAAAGAGTCCCAGAGTTCTCAGCCACGACAATCGGCTAATTCAGTTTCTTCAAAAACAAAAAGTAAGAGATTTTCATTAGATTCACTATTTTTTATAATTAAAAATTAATTATGATTTTTAATTAAAAGGTCAAGACGGCCAATCCTTGGCTGGGTCTGAAGCTGAAGTGGAAGCTAAAATTTCTAAGAAACTCAGTGGGTCTAATGTAACTCTAAAGGGATCGGTCGGACAAGAAAGTCGTCAATTGGAAGGTCAAGAAAGGGCTGAAATTGAAGGTCAGGTCAATGGCTTTAGTGTCACTGGGTCCAGGAGTTCAAAACAGCAATCAAATGGGGGGTCAAAAGGGGTTTTGAGTACTTCTCAAGTGGGTCAAGACCCATCAAGTAGTCAAGGAGGCCGTTCAGTAAACTCAAAATTGGGTCAAAGCCCATCAAATGGTCAAGCCAGTTCAGTGTCCTCAAAAATGGGTCAAGGCGGTTCAGTGTCCTCAAAAATGGGTCAAGGCTTGTCCAGTACCCCTCAAATAACTCAAGTACTCCCAGATGGCACTGTAGTCCCATTAAGTCAACAAGGATCACAAAAATTAGAGCCCGCGAGCGTACAACAGCATCAAAATAAATTGGGTCAAGAGACACAAACTCTGACCGGCATGACCCGTGATGTCACAAGAGGGGGCGAAAATGGAGGGGTCATGTTTATTGGCAATGAAGGAGCGAGTATGCTCCTGTCTTATGACCAAACTTGTGTCAATCCTAACCAACCTCCCATCAATCACATGGCCAACGCTTGTACTTCTGGATTGGAAGGGCGACACGTTGGGGTCATTGACTTTGCTGAGGTCATCCGACAAGCTGTGGAAAGTATGTTGACCCGTGTTTTGTCTATTATGAATGGCATCATGTCTCAAAATCAACAGTGTCAACCTCTACCGGGTAGCAATGGAGTCATTCGACTTAGTCGACCTGCCAGTCAAAACTCTACTGGAGAAAATTCTGCGCTAGATCAAGGTCAAGGTCAAGCTAGACAAGAAAAAATTCAGTCAGGTCAGCAAGGTCAGGAATTATCTGTAGATGGTGAACAACCAAAAACTTCATCTCTTCCCCAATTGCGTGGAACAAATTCAAAATTGGGCGCCATACCTGACTCACAAAATCCAGCTAATTCAAATTCAACCCTCTCAAAACAAACTTTGGGTCAACCTGGTGACCCAGGTCATGAAATAAAGGAAGGTCAAGGTCCATTGGTTGGTGCAGAAGATATTTTTGAACCAAGAACAGGCTCAACTGCATCCAACGCTGTGGCCAGTAACGGACAGGAAACATCAAAAATTCATGGTCAGGGTCAGGCAGGCCTAACCGGAACCGGAAGTAATCCAAAGAGTACAAATAGTCAAAGTAAGAATAAATTGCCAATTGATGTAGAGGTCAAATCACAAGGTGGTGAAACCGGAAGTCATCAAAGTACAAATAAAATTGGATCACAAAGAGAAGTCGATTCCGTAGACGGAACCGGAAGTCACCTAAGTGAAAAAAAAGTTGGAGAACAAGGACAAGTCAATTCTACAGGTGGAACCGGAAGTCAAAAAAGTGTAACAAAACTACCACCAAGACAAATACAAGTGGACGCCAATGGCAAAAGAAAGCGCTGCATTCCAGAAGAGCTCCGCCCACTCGTCCCCGGCAATTTCAAATGTGGGACATCAGCCCCACCCGCAGAATTCCGACCCTCCAAACTAATTCAAGAATTCGACACAGTAGAACTCCACCCAGTCAAAGGTCATCCATGTGAGGGTACTCTATCAAACTCCCAAAGTCCAAAACTCCGTTCAACGGGATCATTAGTTAACAGCAGAGGCGGGAATTCAAAATGTAAAAAACCGCCCCCAATTCCACCTCGAAAAAGTGATCTCCGTCTCAAAAATGTACAATTGACCCGGGGTTGTACGACCACAACAATGAGAGAATACATTGAAGGAATCGTCGCTCGTGCATCTGACATAATGAAAGCCTGTACGTGCCTACCAGAAGGATCAAGGGTCCCTAAAATAGACTGCGTCGAAGATACTTCACCGAATACTTCAACAAATAATGAAGAGCACAAATTGGGTGGAAAACATCTTCAAGAACTTGTCCCCCCAATAGCCCAACAAATGGTGGGCCCTCTAACGACAGACGAGGAGACCAGTCTCAATTTATTGACCACAGTAGGGGTCCTTTTAGAAACAATCGAGGACACTGGCTTGACCCAAATGGACCCAATTAAAATGTGTAGTGATGACACACTCAAAAATTTAACTCAAGTCAGTCAACAATTATTAGCTCGATTACAAGACCACTTAAAAAAATTGAGTGACACGCCCTCTACGAGTCAAGTAAAAACTAAAAATGAAACTGATCATTGTACAGAAGTGTACATGTCTCAAATAAGAAAAGAAGCTCATGAAGCCCTTGGCCTAGCAGCTGACTCCCTTCAAGTCGCCATAGGTCTTTTAAACGACGTGGCCGCCCTCTGTGGTGAAATGAATCCTGAATTATTAGCCAAATGTGCTGATGACCTTGCTCGAGCACGGGAGAATGCGGAAAATGAAATATTTGAAAAAACTCAAGTAGCCCAAGTGTGTCAAGAACAAGGAGGGGCAATTGTTTGTGAGGAAAAGACGATAGAGGTCCTTTGTGCTGTTCGAAATGGGCAAGAAATTTGTCTACCAAAATCAATGGATGATGAAGGGACTGCTACTGAACAAGCCCTTAGAAACTCTTTGGGAATGGGAACTGACCCAGCCAATGTTTTAGCTGCTGGTACAGACACGGACAAGGATAGCTCAAATGTTGCCACTGACCCAGATCACTTGGGTTTTGATGGGGATACCCAGACGGCCTTGTCTTTGGAGGATAAAAGAAATGGGCCAGATAGCCCGGGTGAGATTGAAACGGGTAATGATGGGTATGGTCTGGCTTCTGGCTCCGTATCAAAATCTCAATTAAATCAAGTTTATGGTGGTCTGGATGGAATGAATCAGCATGTGGCCACTCTTTTTGGGGTTGAGGGTCATCCAATTGGGATGAATACAGTCACTTTGAGCGGGAGTTTGTCTAAGAGCCATTTGGATGAGAGGAGGAATTTTACAAATTTTCCCATGGGAGCCATTTCAGGGAGACAAAGTGCCGGGTGGATTTCATCTCCTGATGGAACTTTCCCGGGTGTTAGAAATGCTGATGGAACTTTTTCGGGTGCTCAAAATCTTGATGGAACTTTGGCCCAAGGGAGAAACGCTGATGGGACTTTAGCAGAGACCCGAAATGCCGATGGGACGATAGGGGGAGCCAGGAATGCAGATGGAACTTTAATGTTGGCTAGTGAGGGCCAAAAGGATGCCAATTGGTCCGGAAATGTTGGACAATTTATGACGTCACAGATGGGCAATATTCAAAATGTAAAACTTTTATTTAGAATAATTTTAATTTAATTTATTTCACATTAATTAATTGTATTTGAATTATGGAATTGTAGCTCTTGAGTGGCCAGACTCCATTGAGTGAGGCAAGGGGTCGAATAATATTTTTGACAGTGTCATTTGTCATTGGGGTTGTGGTGGGTTATGCCATCTCTCGTTCAGTGGGACTTTTAGGATTTGGGAGAGGAGGTCAGTCTTCCGTTCTCATGTCGGGACAAAGGGTCATTCAAGGGGGCTGTCCCACGTGTGGGATCACTTCTCCCAATGTCGAGGGTGGCAAGTGTCTCATTCCTGGTCATGCTCCGGGTTGTGGTTGTGTCAAAAAATAATGGACAATTTTGAGATCATTAATTGATAAATTATTTTTAATCGTGAAAAATGATTTCTAGAATTAAATTTTTGAAATTCAATAAAATTGTCAAGTTATTTTTCATTTTTCAGTCAAAATTATGATTATTGATTGTGTCTAATGAGGATTCATTTAATTCATAATTTATTTGAATTATTGCTGTAATATCTCTCAATCATTTATCTAATTTGGGTCAATTTGGTGCCCGGGTATTTTAAATGTGGGGGAATTATTAGTCAGTATTTTTGAACAATTTTGTGAGTAAAAAAAATAAACTAATTGCAGAATTTTCAATTTAGTCGCTTTTAATTGTGGGATCAAAATATTCCAAATATTACTTTAAATTAGTCAATTTTATAATGACAAATTAAAATTAATTTTTAATCCAAATTTAAATTAACGTTTTTGTTACCATGCAAATTCCTTGTTTATTTTGTTAAATTAAAAAATTGCAAAAAAAATATGTCTTCAACACAAAATTCAGTCACATTCAAAAATTTTGGTACAATAATAAAATTAGGCCGTTTAGTTAATTAAATTAAATTAAAATACCTAATTCAAAATTTCAGTTAATTTAAATATGACAAAAATAATGACTCCCAAAATTTATTTAATTATGACAACCTTAACTCTTTTGGCAAATTTTGTAAGTTAATTTTGACACAATATAAATTAATTGTTAAAATTTTAATTTTTAAAAATTAATTCCAATTAAAAAATTAATAATTCAGGCCATGATCGAAGGAGCTTCATCAAGAGGAGAAAAAGGAAGAAAAATAACAAAAGTAAATAAACTTCAACTTGAAATAGAGACCCCTGACGGCCAACTTTTGACCCGTACAATGGTCAACAAATCAACAGCCAAAGGTGGCACTCAAATTCTTGAGGATGACCTCAAAATTCACAATCTTCATCGAAATACTCGAAACCCAACGTCTTCTCATCAACATGTCCGAGACATTGAGCTCGACTCTCAAAATGAAGGGTCAAATGAGGTCAAAAATGAGGACAATCATTTGGGAAGGAACGTTAATGGTATCAATTCTAACGACACCACTCCTGCGTCATCGGGGAACTCTACCAATGTGACCTTTCCCACTCAAATTGACACAAACGTGACCTCACCAAGCACAGTCCCTGTCAATGCCACCAATCAGCCACCAATTTTTAATCAAACGGGATGGACAGATGGCACCAGTACAACAGAAGAGATAGACCCGCCCTGCAACAACACAAAAAATGGCACAATTTCACCAATGAGGAATTTAGAAAAAAATAAAAATTTACGACAAGGGAATTCAAATGATTTGCCAACAAAAATGCCGCCCACAAGTCAAATGGATTGTATTTCCCGCGTGGATCTCTATAAAAAAAGTGAGACATTAAAGAAAACTATTTTAAATGCCGACGAAAAATGTCCCGCCAATTTAGCTTGTCAATCTTGGGGTTCCTGCTCTTTTTTGTGGCGAACTGGATTGGTAATTAAAATAATTAATTTATTCAAATTAAAATATTTAATTATTTTATTCATTTGAATTTACAGATCACACCAGAATTTTCTTTAGATGAGGAATTAGCAGATCAATATTTTGAAGAATTATTTTCTGAATTAGAAGAAAATTTGAGACTTAAAATTCGAAAATTGATGAAAAATTGTTATTCTTATTATGGTCAGTCATATTCATTTATTTTCAATTTTATTGGGATTTTAATTTTTTAAATGCGAATTAAATTTATTTTGATTTTTAACTAGGATTGGCCAAAATCTTTGAAGGACCTGAGAAAAGTTCAATGACAAATGAGATGGATTTGCAGATAAGGAGGAAACGGGATGCAATAAAAAAGAATTTTGCAGGTGTGTCAGATTGTCGGGCTAGAGTTCAAGACTTTCAAGAATGTTTTTTAATGGGAACTTTAAAGGTTAATTTACAATTAAATTATTTTTTTAAAAATATTTTGGAATATTAATTATTTCTTTTTATTCTCAGGCTACTTGTAAATCTTAGTCTGCTTTGAAGTTTCTCTTTTCATTTCCCAATGACCATTGACTAATTAGCCTGATTTCAATATAAGGCGGGAATTTCAAAATTTTAAATAATTTTTAATTTGTCCACCACTAATTTGTCTCAACATTAAAAAATTGAAATGTTCAAAATATGTGAGAATCCACAGGAAAAGGGGGCAGTGGTATATCTTAGAACTCTATGCGCCGCTCATGCTATACAAATGCGATTTGCCATTGAGCGAAAAAATCCAACTGCCCCCTTTTGCTGTGGATTCTCACATATATTTTTGAATTGTCTTTTTTTTGTAAATTAAGTCCACATTCCGATCAGTTTTGGTAAATTAAGTTTCAAGTGTTCAACTTTTGGCGCCTATTAGTTTCTCTGAAATATTCCACAAGTCGCCTTTTTGACTCGGCGTCCATTTCTGGCCACTTTTGCTGAAATCGCCTATTTCAAATTGGTAGCCTTATCCGACTCGTGCGCAGAGTCCTCTGAAATGGCGATGGAAAGTAGAGAGTCGACTTGACGGCCTTCAAAATTAAATTTAAGATTTTTCGATCTAAATGCTCAATTATCCAGTCTAATCTAAAAGTTGAATTTTCAAAGTTGCACTCGACTTAAAATAATTCTCCCGGTCCTTGAACTAAATCTCATGCTAAGTCTCCCTCGGGAAATGGACAACTTTGGTGAAATTAAATGACCCGAGAACATTA
>JAQIVZ010002568.1:0-19737 GCA_034700945.1 Arrhopalites spinosus
TAAATGGTTTCAAATATAATTGACGTCAAAGTTCAACTCGTTAAAAACTGATCGGATTTAGGGCACGTGACCCTATATTATTAAATTATGATTATGTAAATAACATTATACATAGCGTTATAACATTATAACTTCATTAATCGTCGAAACTGCATTACAAAGAAGAAGACAGAAAAACTAATAAAAAAATGGAAATGTGTAAACAAGATAATCGTGTTTATTCAAAAAAAAAAAAAAAAAAATTATACATTAACATGAAATATTATATCCCTCAAAATTTAATTATATTTTACAGTATGATTCGAAAAAGAATTAAATTTTTATTTTATTTTATTTTGTTCCAATTTCAATACAGAATTTCAACAATGTTGAAAATCAGACCAAATTAACTGTAATTCTTATTTAAATTGGAACACAATGAAAAAAGGGGTTTTTTTATTTGAATCATACTGTACAGAAGAAAAAAACAACAACAGAAATTAGTTTGACAGTAGAGAGTAGCTGAAATCAAAGAATAAAGTACATGAAATTCTAATCGTTTTTTCCATTTCTTTTTTCATCACTGATAAATGCATTGAAAATAATAGCCATCTTGTTATTTTTTTGTACAAAAATCACATTCTTTATTTTTATTAACAGTTTTTGTCAAGAAAAAAAACATCCAAAGGTTGATATTACAAATTCAAAAAAATTTCTATAGACAAAAAATCATTATTTTAATTAAATTAATAATTCCTAAAACTAACAATAATATATATTGGCACATTTCAGAGGTTAAATTCTTTACTTTTATACTCACAAATATTTTAGCACACGTCAATCAACAATCACACAACAATTGAATGTCGTCATTCCCAATTGTTTTTTAAAAGTATAACTTGCACTCAAGAAAATTCTGTAAGAGAAAGATTTTATTAAGTGTCACCCAAATCATTAGTTTAGAAAAAGGAAACAAAGAAAAAGAATTTTTTTAAAAAAACGTTGCATTTCCTACATTTCTTGTGCCAAATTTCAATGGACGTCAAACAGTACAGAAAATGGGGAAAAAAACTTTAGCTATTGTACAAATACAGTACAAAAAGTTGTACAAAGTAGATAAAGCCTGTGCATTTATTGCATACATTTTTTCACTTAACTATATATATTTTAAGTCGTTCATTTGCTTACAAAAAAAACAGTAGGATTATTTTTTCTATTATTATTTATTAAAGCTTGTCAGTCATTGGCTTAAAAAAATTATTAAAGTTAAATTATATTTATAGTAAACATTAAAAATAAAGCACATTTTTTATGTCTTTTTTCTTTTTTGCTTTAAGAGGTGCATTGGAATTCATTCAATAGTAAAAAAAACATTGGTACAAGCCCCACGCTGATCCTGGCTTTTATGGCTATTTTTTCATGTTGTTTTGATCAACACAATTAATATGGACATTTTTTTACTCAATCACAAATTACAGATAGACGACAAGTGATGAGTAAGGACTACCGTCCATTTTTGAATATTTAAAAAATTGTTGAACTAGAAATGAAGAAACAAGGGAAAATGTTCTTTCTATTCTAAGATTAATTTGTTAAATTTTTTTTTTTAAAACAAATTAACTCCCTAAAGCTTCCTATTGTGTGTGTAAGGAGAGCCTAAATTATGATGACCGGAATCCCCATGATGACGAGTACCATTAGAATATCTTGAGCCTGGTCTAGAAGGTGATTGCCTAGAAGGAACAGTGGCATAATGGTCACTTCCCCCACCATTTGATTCTGCTGACAAACTATAAATTGGTTTTCCTGCTCGGCTAAAATTTGACAAGAGAAACACAGCGTGTTTTATTAATATTTAATATTAATTAATAATTTAATCTTGCCAATGGTTTAAATAATTTGTCGTAGGAAACAATGCACTACCTGGCTTTGTCTCTGGGAAAATCATTGGTTAGAGAATACCTTGAACCTCCGTAGTTTGAGCCGTGCCATGAGGATCGATAAGGATCATAGTCCTGAAGGGATTCTACAATAAAAAAAACAAAAAATACTCTTGTTACAATAAAAACGTTCATTGGCTCTGACTCGTACAAAAGAGTCTCGAGTCCTTTATTTCTACACAGAGAAGTACTTTTTACTTATAATGACAAGCGTCAACTTAAAATACATAGTCAATTCTTACCACTGGGTTCCTTTTCAATCAATTCAGTTCGTGTACAGGTGCAAGTGAGGGCAGAGCATAGGAAGAGATTGACGAGGAGCATGAGAAGAAATAAAACACCGAGGATTATGGCCAACCAGAGAATCCATTTGGGACAAATTCCAGTACATTGATCTTCTCGTTCCAGGAGTTCTATAAAAAGTTTGGAGAAAAAAATACATTAGAATCTTGAAATTATTGACTCCTCACTCCTCACTGCACAAATACATTATTAAAGTAAAAAAAAGAAAAGAAACAAGAAAAGTAATCACAAAATATTATTCACCTGGTTTCTCTCCAGGGTCCAAAACGGCGACGGTTGTAGCAGCCAAGACGGACGTATCATTGGTGTCACGCTGTCTTTGTGGAATGGCGATCAGTGGAGCTGGTACAGAATCACATTTTGGATTTTGGCATTTTCCCTCTGTAACAATTCATACAGTAAATTAAATTCTAGAGTCCCATTAAATATTAATAACTTTTTTCCATCTCCTCCAAGAAAAAATCATTACATTTATATATTTTTACTCTATGTAGACTTTCACGTCTAAATGCATTGAATCATTTTTTTTCCTCAGTGAAAACCTTATGGCCTCTTATTAATTCCCAAAAATATATTCCCATATCCAAAATGGCAAAAAACCCCAATGATTATGTATTCAGTGGACGATTGGAAATTATGCAAAAAAAGATAAAATTATTATCTCAAGACTCCAAGATGAGTTAAATATAATACACAAATGTACATAAATACTCAATCAGTATAGTCGAAACAAACAAAAGTAAAAAATTCATGACACGTCCCCCTGCAACGTGAATTTTTTTGGAGAGTCTAGAGAAAATGAGAATGTGCCATCTGAATCCTTAATTACACTTTATTTTGTATACAATCTTCTTCCCTTCTTTCACGCCAACCCATATTCCACCTCTATTATTGACACATCTCATACCTAATGTGTATGGACATGGACATGGATGGAATTCTCGAGACAATAATTTTATTGAACTTCGTTTTAAAATGAATAAGGTTATGACATGCAAATTGAATATTTATTAAATTTAAAAAAAATATGACCATGAATCCACATTTTACTACCTGCTGTTCCTTCCCTTCATCTTTGTGACGAGAAGGAGGAGAGAGAGAGAATGGTAAATAAAATTACATAATAATTTAACAGTTTTTCTTGTGGGTCTTCAAATAAGCCAAGTCAAAAGACGTGTTACAAAGGAAAGGACATGAAATAATATTTGACGTAGGAGGCTGCAAGTCAATGATAAGGGAATAATTTAACCATAATTGATCCACTCACAAAATCTCTCAAGTTTGTGACACTCAAATCTCAGTCAGAGAGAGAGTACATACTGTTACTTTTTTTAAAAAAAAGTTTGTGTGGAAACGGTTATCATGAAAAAGAAGAATGGTCAAGTTGTGAAATGAGTTCTATCATCCCTAGTGTCCTTATGTATCTCCATTGATAATTAGTGTCTGCACCTACAGATAAATTTTATTATAATATTTATGTGTTATACAGTACACACACACAACCGCCCACTCGTAAGAGTAAGATAGTGGCCTTGAAGTTTTAAAAAGTTAAACATGGAAAATCTCATCGAATGAACGCCTTCTCAAAATATTTTAATGAATCCATTTTCTATCATCCATCTTCATCATCATGCAGGTACACAAATATCTTGTACTTACAAGGGAGAGAATATCTTGATAAATTTATTTGTGATTATATAGATTGCTCTATGCTATAGCTGTGTACAATATATATAGACACAGGGAGTTGCATTATTCACGATTAAAGAAGATTAGGAAGAAGGAAGGAGAAGGACAAATGCAAAAGTAGTAACATTTAACCTATCCTCAAGAATGCAAGGGTAGACAAAAAATATTAAAAGGTTAAATATGTTCATCTAACATTTAACTCCTACATTGTTGGAATTCATCAAATTTCTATTTAAAAAAATACTCACCATTGCAGATTAAAATTTCACACTGGAAATTTAGTCGTTTTGAGTCTGGAAATCTGAACTGTAAAATCATAAAAAAATTCATTTTTATTACAGTTGACCTAAACATTGAACATTAGAGAAGGGAGAAGATTTTGATTCTTACCATGGAGAAGATGGTGGCTTCTGCAATTTGATTGTTTGCAGAATAACTCCACCTGCTGATGACCCCCTTCTCTGGACAGCTATAGGAATCCAAAAAAAAATAAATAAAAAAAACATGTTACAAAATGACGTCTCAAGTATTGCACTCATTGTTTTGTTCGTTTTTTTAAAAAGACAAATGCACTGTACTGTATAATCTATATATTTAGTTGTTCTCTTTGGAAAAACCTGTAATGTTTTTTTAAAGTGCATTTTTTGTTTTGTTATTCAAACATTGACAACAACCCACACTCCCAAGTGTTCAAATTAGGAAAAATCCTTTAAAAGTATTTATATTATGACTATGACTTGTTTTCGTGTCTCGTCCAAAACAACTGTCTACAGCCCACGTAGTTTAGAGACGAAAAAAAACTAGACAACTTTTGTCATGCACTGTTCGGTAGACGGTACGGTACGCTTTTTGTAGCGGATAAAACAATTATAATTAGACTTAATTAATTCTGAGAGGAAGGAACTCTTAATTTTACTTTATAACATTTTTATTTAGTCTAGATATTTTAAATAAAAAATCTTTTTTCGTACCCGCTGTCATCCACAAGAGGAACGGCTGAGTTATTTGATCCAAAGCTAAAACAGGATCTAACACGAATCTCAAAGTCGGGTGACTTTGACAATTCTACTTTAAGTTTGTAGGCTCGGCCATAGACCACTTCTGATACTGCTCTTTGACCATCTCCCGCTATTAAAAAAGTAATTAAAATAATTATTTAAAGAAATAAGAGTTTTATGGTCATAATAAATGACGAGAATCATTTTTGTGACATTCAACAAATTAATTCAATTTTTTTGCTTACCGTAGAACCCCATACGTACTGACCAGGTGTCGTTATTTCTGTAATTAAAATTATGATATACATTTAGTTTAATTTTTTTTAATTTTTACGCACACACATACAGCATTAAGAGCTTCATTATGTCGCTGTTAAATTTTAACACATTTAAAAAAAATATCCCAGTGACATATTCTCAATGTCACTTTAGCCATTTAGTGACTTGTTTTTTGTGTGGGTAAAAGTGTTTCAAAGTAATTTAATTGTACAAGTTATTTTAAAAAAAATTAAACCCAAAATTCTTTTTTTGTGACTACTGACTAGTCATTCATGAATTTACACAGACGACACATTTTGGACGACCAATTGCACAAGTGTCAAAACAATTCCACCCAATTTCTACCATCATCCATCATAACCTCAAATGGGAAGAAACAAATATGGAAATTAAAACTTCCTTTTCACATAAAAAATTATCCTGCTCCTGCCAAGCCACATGGAAAAAAACTGACTAATACAAACAAATTCATTGGAAAAGATTTGTAATATGCAAAACACAATCAACTTAACATTTCCATGCATATTCATTCTACTAATTAATGCAAAACTCATTTACACCATATGTTCTACGATTTATTGTAAACTGCCACTGGTTTTCTCCCCTAAAAAACTTTTCATGAATTAATGAGCACATCACCCAAAGCAAAAAAAACCATGGTCGTCGAACTACCACACCAGTTTTGTCGATTATTTAGGAAAAAAACATTAAACAAAAAGGAAAACTTAACAGCAAAAAAAAGGAAAATTAAACAACCAATCTGTACAACCGGTCAAAGACAACCGGTAGTTTACAAGAAAAAATTAAATTTCGTTTCTCACAATCTTACAATAATTGTAAGGAGTCTATCAAAGAAGTACAATTATTGTTCTCCTTTAATTCCACTATCTAAGCCAACATCACATTGGCTATGAGTATGACCAAAATACTGAAATTCTGATAGATCATCAAAGAGATTTTCCATTGAATTTTTTTGGGACAACAAATAAAATACAAGAATGGTCATTCAAAAAAAAAATTCTAATCAATCAAATACATAATGAAAATGATGAAGTCAGCCAGTATTATTCATTCTAGCTCCCCTCAGATTAAAGACTTAACATCAAACAACAAATAATGATGGGGACCCAAACAAGATTGAGCGTGATAAAAACAATTCTGTTCTAAATTCTTACTTATTACAGTTGTTTTTTATATATATAAACAAAAAACTTATTTTTCATTGCCATAAATTTGAGCGACACAACACAACACAAAGTGTGTCGTTGACTGAAGAGGTGTCTCATGAACAAAAATGTGTGTTTGTAGAAAATCTTTTATAGTAGTAAAACAAGTGAGGAATGAGGAACTTGACTGAAAAAAAAGAAGATTATTAAATGATCATGTTGATGACGATGAGGAATGCAACAAATAAACTTCAAAGAGAAGTAGAGGAAAGAGAGAGAAAAAAACAATGAAAATTCCTGTTTCACATCTCTTCTTTTTTTGAATCCAGTTGTGCCTGTCCACATTATTTTAACTTTTAAATGAAGAATGACAACCAAAAGATGGGCACTCATTTTAGCCCAAACTAGTTGTACGCTCCATGAGAAAACAAATGGGGAGACACAGTAAAGAGGATATGTAATGATCTTCTTTTAAAATATTGAGGAGCTAATACTAAATAATAATAATATTAAATTTCACAAGATATGTCACACAACGTTAGATAGTCACATTTCTGTGAAAGAATTTTAATATTGCATCAAAAACTTGAACAAAATGTAAGAGAGGTCATCTTACTCTTTAATCCTCATGCCTAGATTATTTTTCTTGTTTTTCTTATGTAAAACAAGAAAAATGTACACATACTCCATACACAACATACAAAAATGTACCTACGTATAGTGTCTCCCATAAATTTATTACGACTAGTCACTTTTATCTTGGCAATTTCTTTTTTAAATATTAAAATTATTATCATGAATGAATACTTTCCATCATTTTTAATATCAAAATTTATTACAATACAAGACTTTTTCCTCAATAATTCTCTCTGTGGAAAGTTACTTGAGGTATGTAAGTATGCACATAGGTAATATAATTTTGAAAATATAAAACACTTTTACACACAAAAACTTTTTAACTCAAGGTTTGCTCTTGAATTACAATTTGTACAATCAATACAAGTTGAATGTATTCATGACTTCATAAACAAACATATTTTTGACTTGAGGAAACCTCCCTACAATTTTTTTCTTTCTCAGAGTCATAAATAAATAAAAATTTTCGGACAATCACCTGTTACTTCGAAAACCGGCCTTGCCGCACGTAACCACGTACTGCTTGTCTTCAGCTAATCTGTAAGAGAAGAAGAAGAGAGACAAAAAATTATTATTCATCTTGAGTAATATTTTTTAATTTTAAATCTCCACAACTTATACTAGTAAGTACACACATATGTATGTATATGTACTACACATGAGTATAAATACATCTCAAGTAAATTAACTTGAAATATCACGATATAAAAAAAATTCACCACTACTACTACTACATGTAAAAAGACTAATTACCTTAAACGAGCATGAACAAGAACTTCTATTTGAACAGATTTATCTCCAGTTCTCTAAATAAATATCATCAAGTAATTAAAGTAGAGTCATAAAGGAATTTAAATGTATAAAATTAAATCCCTTTTAATATTTTATCATTACATTGCTATTGATGACGCCACAATAGTCGGGATCGCTGGGAAGGGCTAACATATTAAAACTAATGTGAGTTACATTAGAACCCGTTCCATGTTTGATACAGGGGGGTGTCCGTAAATTATTTGAGTGTATGGCTCCTACAAAATAAATAAAAAAATTAATGTTTTATCAACACATTCAACTTCCTATTTGCTCTTGCTCGTCACAGAGTCAAATTCTTGACCTCTTACCATAAAATGGTTGGGAAGTAGCCACGGCAATGGTCATGGTGCCTCCTCTGCATACCGCAGTGACCACGGGTGAAAACTCAGTTGGTGTCGTCGTACTGTCCACATCTTGTGGTTCTTGAGATGTGACTATTTCCTGAAATTAAAATTAATCATATTAAAATCTTAACACGTCATGTAAACTAGTCAATCTTTAAATTTTTAAACTAATCAAGACATGTATAATGAAACTGTCAAAAAATAATTATTGACACGTGTAACTAACTCTATTAACATTTAAACATAATAATTATTTACAGTACAACTGACAATAATTATTATAAATTCTTGGAACAAAAATTCATAGAGGAGGAGGAGGCTCATTAGACATTAACCAAAAGCTCCTTCTTGTAACTAAACGACTACATTAACTAAAGTCAGAGTAAGTTGAAGCTCTTAGCAAACATAATCATAACAATTTGTACCCAAAAAAAATTATCACGATTAGATTTCAGTACCGTAGTACTTAACATTAGATCAAGTGTAACATCTGCTTGGCTATTCTTTTTTAAAAAAACTTTTTGTACAGGGTCACACATATATTATATAGGTATTGATATAAATGTAGACTATGAGTTACGCTTCGTTTATTCTTTTTGATAAGAAACCGGAGTAGCTTTCATTTTCTTTAATGTTGACGTGATGACGATGATCATCTCGAGGAAGAGCCAGACTATCTGACTATTTTTCATAGTCCCCTACAGCCTTGAGCCAAAAGAATTGATTTTTGAGTAAACTCTCACTACTCCCCGTACACTCCATTATTAGACTCCAAAGACCACTTACAAGTTTTTTTTGCTGGAAAATCGTGTCAATTTACATTTTTTTATATATGAAAACCAAGAAGCCAGGGATAGAGATGTGTGTCATAAAAACAAAGAGGCGAGAAAGATAATGATTATGTACTTTATCTTCAAGAAAAAACCATGTTCTTTACATATCATTATCTTGTACCACTCATCCTCCTCCTTTTAAGTCTCTTCATATTTTAATGGAGGAAATGCAATTGTGAGAGAGAAAAATTTCATAAAATTATTCCGTCAAAGAAAAAAGAGTTTGTGTGATATCGTTATAAAATGTAAAGTATGAATATCTGATCATAAAGAAAAAATAACAAGATATTATGCAAGGTTATGACACTCCTACAAATGACTCTGGCTTATCCCATGTTATTAAACTTCCTACACTTTTCATATTTAATAATAATAAAAATTTCATTAAAAATATTAACAATCCCCTTTTCCTTTAATTACAATTGTTCAAATCCCTCCTAGAAAAAAAACAATCAAGTGATGTAACTGACAATTTTTGAGCTGAAAAAGAATGACAATTTTTTTTGACACTGTGAGTTAAAAAATGACAGTCCAAAAAAAATACATAATTAATTGAACGCACAGTAATTTATTCACGTTGACAAATTTTTTGTGAGTCCTTATACAAACATTAAATGGACATTTGTAATGAGCTCTCGCAATTCTTCTTTATCATTATGCATTAGCTAATTCACCACTACCACTAGCCGCAGTACCTTCTTTAACAATTGAATAATTACTTAGTCATGTGCAAATGTATGCTGTAATTGTAATTGAAAGCTCCTTCAAAGAAGAAGAAGCTTCTTCATTGAAAATAAATGAAAGTATTTTATCCTAGCATGAAAATATACATTGGTACACTACAAACATTCATTATTTAACATTCTCCATATTTTAGGCCAAGTCTAAAACCAAGACGTACGTCTCAATCTCAATTTAGACTCTTTAGACATTTCTGCAAGGGGGGATGGATCAGGAACATTACACACACGAGATTTAAGTCCCATTACAGATACAACAAGGTAGAATTTGAATAGAAAAGTCTAACAAGTGACATGTGTAATGTACCATGAGTTAAAAAAAGACTTAACTAAAAAGGTACACAATGACCATGTACAATCTGTGCATTTGACCATATTTTTTCTTATTATTTACACCACACTCTCTGATGCCATAACAGACCTTATTGGTTGTGAGGAGGAGGATGGCAGGGGGATTTCTTTAAGTCATTTTCTCATAAGTGCAAAAAGGCTGAGGCTACGACCTAGTTGCCTTTCATAAGTTTTGTACAAAAGTAAACTCTCTGTGCATCTGTACTGTGTACAGAGGAGTCAGTGAGCATTTATATTTTATTTCCTTGCCTATATCTACAGACACAATATTGTATTACTTGTATCTTGTATAAAAATTTATATAACAAGTCCCACAGACTCACTCTTGCTTTTTCTTACAATCCTTTGCGCTTTTCTGCTTATGGCACATGACATGGCTTGGAGTTTTTTTATTGAATTGAGACTCTCTCTCTCTCTCTGTCAATATAATAAATCCTTTCTGTCGCTCTTTTCTGTGCCTCTACTGTCAACCTTTCAATGTTGACGTTCGTACGTCTTTTGTCGTCTCAATTTTTTATTTTCCATAATGGCTACAACAGCAGGGAGTTTTTTTGAGAAGACTTATTTTTTCGTACAGCTTCACATACACACAGAACACTTTTTTTTATTTACAAACAAGAACCGTCTTCATTTCATTTTTCCCATTTATTCGTTTATTCTCATTCACAACATTTTTTCTCCTCCATTTCTTTACTATACAAAAATAATCATTATGTGTGTGTCCTTTCAACAATTTTTCCCTCAGACTTGTGATTAAACTTACGTTGGTCCTATTCATGAAGAAAATTGATGTCAATCATTTTTTTTCTTATTTTTTTCAAAAGAAAAATTCTCTATTATGCTGTCGTCACAATGGAGAGATGGATTTTTTTCAAAATATATAAAAATTTTGCATATGAATAGTTTTACATAATTCTGTCATTCCAGGTATTACATATTTTACCAACATCAAAAAAATACAATGGACGAGGACGCTACAAATTCTACCGTGACATTTGAGAGCAATTATTTTAATTATGTTTATTTTTTACAACAACAAAAATTCTCTCATGCTTAATCGTATCATGAGTAAAATTAGCAGAAGGTGAATTAGAACATGAACCACCTCCATTGTTGTTGTTTTTGCTCAAGAAATTTTATGGACAATTTTTATTTTGTCCATCTCAATTTTTTGACATGATAAAATACACGTAGCAGATGGTGGATAGGATAATAATACAAAAAATTTTTTTCTTATTTTGTCTCTTTGCATGTTCACAAAATTGGTCTCTCTAGAGAAATGTTCACTAAGAAGCCAAAGAGTTTAAATAAGCATAACCATGAAAAGTGGTATAACATTTTGTTGTTCTGAACCAACAAAGATTTTTTCAATTGGAGATTGTGGTTTTGTTAAAAATTGTGTGGTGATGATTCGTCATAGCTTTAGTTATCAAATAAAAAATATTAATCAAAATTTCAATGTCTATCTGTCTGACTACACACTTTAGTTATGCTGTACCATAATTGCAATGCAGAGCAGTGATAAAGACGAGAGGGTGTCTTGGGGTACATAAAAGTCAAAAAAAGTTTTGCCTTTGTTGGTCCTAAGACTCCATACATAACTTACAAAGATGAAAATGACAATTTCTTTTGCAATACTTTAACACTTCCTTGATCCTTTCCCTTTCAAGATATTATTATTACTACAGACTGTAGTCTACAGTGGAGATCAAGATGAGAGAGAGAGGGGGGGGGACTAGACAATAATTTTTAAGCTCCCTTTCACATTCCTACAACATTGTAACACATACATTTGGTTCCTGTCAAATTTTTACCTTCTTTGGAGAGAGATACAAGTTGGCTTGAATTGTGTCAGAATTATGTCATGAATAAAAAAGAAGAATGAGGCACTGTACAATAACTTTGTATTTCAGCACACAGCACAAAAGTTTTTAGAATGTACGTACAGTACACATTACGAAGGAATTAAATTCTGTTGAGTGCATTCTTTAATAATAATCTTTCTTCTTGGTCTCATCCTCATCCTCAGTAGTTTTTGGTGAAATAAATAAAAAATTTAGACCATTATTTATGAAACTAGTCGTCTGTGAGTGCACAAAAATAAAAAGCATATTTCACATTCACTCTCACTCACAACATTCTTTGAAACATTTTCTCTCCATGAAATAAAAAAATTGTTCCAGTATCAAGTATGGAAGAGAGAAGGAACCAGAGCGGAATCTCAATTTTTTGTCTCTTAAGAATTCCTTTTAGATATTACAAGAGATTTTTTAAAGTAGAAATAGAAAAATCCTTGGGGACTTTTCTACAGAAAAAAAAAGAATTTGAACAACTTAAAAATTCTAAAACTATGTTACATATTTTATGTCAAGGACTTTTTATCTGTCTTGTACAATGTACAAATAGACGTTCCATTTGACCGGAAGCTATTCATAATATAATTTTAAGAGGGAGATTTATAACTGGATTTAATATTTAATAATATTTACCTTTTTCTCTGTACAGATAACATATATTAATATTTTATATTAAGAAATGCCTTGTAATAATAAACATACATGAGATATCACAAGGTTGGAGTCAGTACCGTTAAGACGGATGTCAGTTGTATAGTTTACAAGACTGTAAAATACAAAATTTCATTGTCTCACACTCACATTAAAGTGAACACCTTTGCCAATAATAATCTACTTTGAACATTTCAGCTTGTTTTTTTTGTTTTAACAACACAGAGACATTCACACCTACGTCAATGACATGATCACAAAAAAAGAATTATAAAATGAATAATATGAAGGACATGATCTCGAACAGTGAGTAGGTACTTCAAAAAAAGATCTCATCTTTTTTTTTAATTCCTCTGAATAATATTACTCAAACGATATTGGTCAATCAATTCAAAAAAAGATAACATTTACTAGTATTTTTTACATTCCCTTTTTCATTGAAATCTAAATTGAAATACATTTAATTAGAATCTACTAATGATCGTCACACTATAACAATTGCAACGTGATATAACGGTCACTGAAGATTAAAAAAAATTGAAGCAATGAGAAATGACACAATCAAGATAAGGAAGTTGTAGAGAAGCCATAAATAAAAATATCTTGAAAAAAAAATCTATCGTATCGAACAGATACAGAAATGCTCCAATTTCCAAGATTTTTTTTCCAAAACGGAGCACGACATGACAGGAATATTACCTTTTTCACTTGGTTATAGCATCCAAAATAAATTATGTGCAATGTTTACGACTTAAAAAGAAGCCACTCGAAGAGTGTTGTGACGAGACGCAAAAAATTGGCAATTTGCATTTTACTCAAGCATATCCGAAAAAAACTACACATTCATGAAAATGGTTCTCGAAAATGAGATGAGTAACAAGAAAACTGACTCTTGCTGAGGAGTACAGCGATGCACAGTGCACAGTAATAAAATTAGTCGTAATCTGTAACTTTTGTGAGAGCCAAGAGAATATTGATGGAAAATTAATTGGACATTAAATAATATTTAAACTGGTCTCGATGCATGGGACACGCAATGAAGCTGGAAAAGAGGACCTATTTTTGGTATTTATATTATTATGTCATCCACATTGTTACATTTTACGTGTGAAAAAAGGCAGAGGAGACGATTTGATTTTCCGGCATCTGCCTAAAGTCCCTAAAGTGTTTTCTAAGGGCAGTGGAGCAGAAAATTAATAAAATTTTACAAGGAAACAATTTGCTATGCTTTACTTAATACTGTACAGATACACACAAGTCTATTACTATTGTCTCGTCTCTTTTTATATATTATGTCATCCCTCACCACCATCAAATGACTTAAACGGCTTTGTTATGCATTTCGGGGGGACATTAAAAAGAAGAAGAAAAAATGATTATAAATTATAAAAGATTTTCCGGCGTCCGTCTCCTTTAATTTCCGTCACGGCAATTCTTTAACTTATGTCATCACGACATAAGTTGTTGCAAAACTCATTTATTATTTAATACAAAAGTATTAGTACTATTAGTAGTTTGCAAAAAAAAAATTTCTAATATTTACGTCTTATATTATACGTCGTAGTCAATTCCGAGACGGAAATGAAAGGTCGTCAGGATTTTCTCAAACAAGGTTTATATAGAGTAATTTATCCAGTATTAAACATGGTTTGAGAAGTTTTTTGTTGTTATTTTTTATACACAAGAAACAACATGTGTGTGGAAAATAGTGGTCTGATTTTCCGAAAGATAATTGGAATGGGTGTAAAAAACATTGTAATTTTATTTTTCCCTGTTTAGTTTATTCCTCAATTAATATTAACTTGTTATGCAAAAACAATATTTTGCATTGCTTTTATTCCTGAATTTTTGTTGTTTGTAAAAAAAAACAATAATAATCTTCATTTTATAACTATTATTTTAGTATTATTATTAATAAATACCTTATTTATAAAATGATTGTTACTTAAATTTGTATTAGAAAAAACAAAACTTACTTTGGACAAGATTCCAAGAAGGATAACAAAGATGATTCTCAACAGTAGTAAATTCATTTTGATAAAACTTTAAAAAAAAATTAAAACTACCAAGTACACTTCACCACAGTTATAACAGCACGGCCAAAATGGAATATATATTTTATTGTCCACCCAAAAAGACTTTGTTAACAACAATCACCGTGTACAGACCACTCAAAACAACAAAATAATCAAAGAGGAAATACGCAAGTTGAACACAAAAGGAGATTTAGCAAGAATCAACAAAACAAAAAAACAAGAAAAAAAGGGACTTGAATTCCACACAAAAATGATCATAAAATTTTACACCTCTCCACTTCGTGCAAAGGCACAACAAGAACAAAAATGGTCCCACGATATCCCTTTATGAAGAATGATTTCGGGGCTTCATTTTTTCCTCTGTTAGTTTTAATGACGATTCAAATTAATTTTTTCACAATTAATATTATTTTCCCACGTTCCTAATCCAATCTTCCAATCCACATAATTATTTTAACAGAGCACCATGAAAAAATTAACTTTTCACCAAAAAAAATAATTTTCAAACTAAAAAATTGCCGCGTGCAATTTCTCCACTGAATAAAATAATTATTTAGTCATCACAGACTTAAAAAAAGAGTTAAAACAGAGAGTGAATATTAAAATAAAAAACACGGAGCCACAAGATGATATCACTGGGCTCCTATACTGAGGAATGATGAGCCAAAGGAGAGAGAAAAAGATTTGTAAGCAGCCTCATGTAAAGCATACTATACACTACAGAGAGAGATACACAACCCACAACAATACTAGCCAAGATCTCTGTACAAGAAACAATAAGATACACATTGCAGGTAAGAGTAAGATTTTCAGTGAGGACGAAGAAGGAGCGAATATAAAAAAAATCACCTTGGCTGACTTTTTTTAAGTATACATGTCTCTCTACCTTATATATATTCATTATAAACTATATATACAAATATAAGAGACTCTAAAGGAACGCCTTGAAGCACCTTGTGTAACAACTTGTTGTTGGTCTTATACCTTCTTCTTCAAAAAAAACCCCTCAACCCTTTTCCATTATTATATTGTGAATTGTCCATTTTTCTATATAACATTACATGTTCATGTGAGAGACATTTAGTGAAGGAGCAAATTGAGGATATTAGAAAAAATTTTACAATTATCTACTGTATACCTGTAATATGTTATATGAGAAGCGGAAACTCCATTAAACTCTTCCTTTCTCACTACACTGTACCTTTAGTATCATCTTAAATTATCGGCTAATACGCTTCATTTATTTCCAATTTTTTATTTTGCTCCTTGCTACTTTTTTTATAAAGAACAGTAGGTATGTAGTGTTGAATGAAAAATTTCCATTATTTTTTTGAAAAATAAGATTCTTCTCCATTTGTTTGCCAATTTGTGGTGACCATTATATATGTACCACTAGGGAATACGTGGAAAATTTTGCCAAAGAGTGTTATTTTAATGCTGAATCCATTACAATTTATTTCCTTCCCACGCTGAGTAACATCGATAACCGTGACCAACCATGTAATAGTAATATCTTGTGTGTATGTATATATAAATATAGACAAAAAACTATATCAAACTAAAGGGTTGATGATTATCTATAATACTGTCATCATCCAGTTGTGGCAAAATTTTTTTAGTTTGATTTGTATATGGAAGGAGAGCCTTGAGCTGCTTAAATTTTTTTTAACACTACATAATCTTCAATGTTCGTAACTTTATGTGTATTAAATTAACTATTAGCTTTTTATTTCAAGTAAACAAAGGATTCAAAGTCTCCTCTTGCAAAAACTTTATTTTATCTAGTCTAATTCTTTAGGGGGTAAACTTTTCACTAGAGTTTAATTAATGCGACTAATTTTGTGAAAATAAAAGGTTTGGATAGTCATTAATTTAAAAGTTTTTGTAACAGATGGAAATGTAGGATAAAATTAGACTGTAATAAAAGTGCGTATGGCACAAGAGAGAGAGAGAGAAAATGAAAGGGACGGGTACGGAAATGGTACGTTGATTATCGACTTGGTGTTATATCATGATACTAAATAATATTTCGTACATGCATCGAGTGTTGTAATGTTTCCGTTGGCCTAGCCCTATAACAGTAATTGTTAGTACAATATTATTGTGTATTTTTCAAGAAAATGGTTACAAGATGACAATCTTCACATGGCCAATCTGTCTACACTACTGTCCCCATACTGTACATCGGTTAACATATGATGATTCTAACAATTGAGGGTTGAAGGTAAAAAAGAATAATACTTACAGTACAGGAGAGTCTGATACAGCTAAAGGCAAAATTCCACAAAACTTTTCCTTTCATCTCTCTCTCTTCATAGAACGTGAGTGTAGTATAAACATTCATATATTGCATTTTAAATCTGACAAGAGAGTCAGTGCTAAAAGGCCCCAAGCCATGAGTCCAAAAAGTACAAGAGATGTTATATAACTCTCTCTGTCTCTCTCATGATACAAACTCTTATAGTTTTTGTAGTATGATTTAAAAGTACAGAACAAATGGTCCAATTTATCCAACATAATTTTTACAAGTATGACGTAACTCGTAAGTTATTTTCTGCCTCCACCCCCTTAAATTTTTGTGGGTACCCTCATGTCCATCATGTTCTTTTTCTTAACTATCTGCCCGTCTGAATTTCTCAAGGGTCTAAAAATACTGACAACTTGGAAATAGTAGTCACTGATTATTAATCAGTGATTTGAAAATGTATTTAAATGTAATTGTGGAAGATTGTTGCTCGTAGAAACGATGATTAAAATAATGTAAACAAAGAAGTAAACGAAGCTAAGCATGAGACAAACTTGCTTCAAGTTGGCATCCTTGCCCTGCGATCCCGCGAAGCAAATTTTGTGTCCGGTTGGAATTTTTGTGAAAATTGGAGTGAAATTATTCAATATTTTTGATAATATTTGAATGTGACAAGTGTTAATTAGAAGAGGAATAATGGCCGCAGACGCTTTACCAATTGGGGACGTACTTTCAGAAGAGGTGACTGGAAATGAGACGAATAATAATCCAACAATTGATTCCTTCAAACATACACAGACTCTACAATGGAGTGAATTAAACACGTCAACAACTTTTACAGAGAGAGTGGGTCATACTCTAATTTGGAGTTCAACAGCCAAGAAAATTTACATGTTGGGTGGAGGGAATCATGAGGGGGACATTAATGAAATTTGGGTCTTAGACTATGAACAGGCTCAAACTGGACCTTTGGAATGGACTGCTCACAAAGCTGTGGCAGATTTTGAAGGACGATATGAATTTGCAGCTGCTCTTAATTCACAACAAGATAAAATTTGGATTTTTGGTGGAGCTGACTTTCAACTTCCTCGTAATGATGTCTGTTATTTGGATTTGGTCAATGACGCCTTTGTTTCAAAGTTTGCCATCAATCGTGAACTTCCTCTCCAGTCTCGTAGTGAAGATGATTCTAAGGATTTTCAAGTCCCCTATCCTAGAACGCAAGGAGGAAATTCTTGTCTATTAGGTTTTAATTTAAATATTTTTGTATTAAATCTACTTGAATAAATACATTTTTAATCATGACATTAATTTTTTTTAGATCTGGACGACAAAACATACATGGCTATATATGGTGGTGGAGTTAAAGGAGAGCATGCTGTACCAGATGGAAATTTGTACCTTTTTGATGTCAATGCAGGAGAATGGCAGCGTGTTTTGGTCACTGGGGATACACCTGGATTACGCCAAGGGCATGTCATGACCTCAGTAGGAACAAAGGTAGTTATAATTTAATATTTCTTAGTATTTGGTTTTGGTTGTCAATTTGTATTATTGTTTCGTTTCTACAGATTTTTCTTCATGGAGGCATGCATGAGTTTTCAATTTATGATGATCTCTATTCCATTGAAATGGCTGACTTTGCAACGAAAGCCCCTTCTTGGGTCAGACTAAGCTCTGAAGTTCATCCATCCGGTCGAGCTGCACAAGGCCTTGCCAAAGATGGACATGATATTTATATTTTTGGTGGTGAGTAAAAATATTTTGTTTGAAATGATGACTTTTTGACATTCCTCCTAAATTTTGTTTACATTTTAGGTCTCGATGATGAAGGTGCTTTGGGTGATCTATGGAAATTTAATACAGGTACAATACATTGTTTTAATTAACTTGAATGATTAATTGTACATCAAGAAATTTCATTTAACAATTTATTGATGATAGATTCCCTGGAATGGACTAATATACAAACACAAAAGTTTCCAACTCCCCGACTTGATGCAGCAATGACTTTAGTACAATTGGGTGAAGGTAGTGATGAAAGTGGAGTTTCTAAAAAAGTTATTCTTGTCCATGGTGGTATGAACACTGAGGGAACCTTGTTTAAAGATTTCTACGTTCTGGCCCTATAAATTTTGTCACTAAACAAACTTATTACCATCATGTTAATCTATACAGTTACAGAATCTACATATATGGATGCTCTGTTAGTCACAATCACCAAATCTCTTGACTTTATGTAAATTACATAAAGTAATATATATTTATGAAATTATGATTACAAAAACTACATGCGTAACTATTAAGCTAATATTTAAGAATCGTTCATATATACTATTTTCACAAAATTTTCTATTCCGTGTGTGTAAGTGTATGAGAAAAATGTAATACTATTGTGTAAACCAAAAATGAAAGAAAAATATTAAAAGTTGTTCTATAAAATAAAGTATACAATGATTATTTTTTATTAAGTTGTATCAGAGAGGAAAATGTTTAGAAATTGATTCCACAATCAAAAATACAGAGTACGTTAAGCCTCTCTCATGTTAAATCTTAAATGTTAACTGTAATTGGCATATTTTTTGAGCAAAAATCAATATCTTATATTGAGCAATATCATTTTTCTGTATCTCATGCATATATAGTCAATTCCCATATAAAATGTATCTGAATTAATTTAATTAATCCTATCATAGCAAAGAAATAAGAACTCAATGGAAGAGAGAGAGAGAGAGGCAGTGGATAAGTAGGCTCTTTTTTCACACCTCCTTTGCCAACGGCCATACCACGTTGAAAGCACAAGTTCTCGTCCGATCACTGAAGTTAAGCAACGTCGGGCCCGGTTAGTACTTGGATGGGTGACCGCTTGGGAATCCCG
>JAQIVZ010002569.1:0-19722 GCA_034700945.1 Arrhopalites spinosus
GTTTGCAATTTTGTTGATTTTATGGGCTTTAGTTGACTTAGCTACGACGAGCCCCCTTTTATCTACGGAGCCGTCCATTTAATTTAACATAAATGGATAAAAAATTATCTCAAAAAAAGACTCGCAAAATTGTAGACTTCTCAAATATAGAAAATTATAGTTAATGAATTTAAATTGTACCTAAAAGTTCCTTCTTTTTGTAATTATAATTAAATAAATGACATTGGACAATGGTTTTACCTTCACAAATTAATATTTTTGATTTTAAGAGGGTTGAAAATTATACTAAATTTTTTATAAAAACTCAAAATAAATAGAAAACCTCAAAATTTAAATTCAATGATTAATTGTTTTTCAAAACAGTTGATAATTTTTCTGAAATTGAAAAGAAAAAGTTATTTATTTCAACAATAAAAGAAAAATTGGACACAAAAAAATTAATTTAGACTAAAATGATTTGAGCATCAATGAATTAAAATGATGGCAAGTAAAACAAGAGCAATGGCTAAAATGACCATTCCAATGCATTCACTGTATTCAGCCGTTGAAATTCGATCATTTAATGATCTTATCCTGTACTTTGGTTGCATTGGTTCATCCAACTCATCCATCGGCTCATCGAACCCAAGGCCAAGTTCATCCATTTTGATCTAAATTTTTTTAAATATTATTGGCAGCACAATTTTGGTTCTAAAATAATTTATAAAAATAAAAAAGTTAGTTAAGTTAAACTTAAATTGTAGGTTAAAATTTGTAAAACTTACAATTTTTCTTGTTTTTATTTTACACACAAAATATCATCCCTCCTTGAGTTTATTGTGTAGAGAGCTTTTGTACAGTCTAGAAAATATTTAAAAAGGAAAAAAATGAGTTTAATTCATGGATCAATATTTTGAATATTATTTAAATATTCAATTTTATTTTAAAACGGAGTTTTTTTTACCTTTATTCCATTCCTCTAGTAGAAAGTTTCCTAGTTAATAGAAAGTCAATAGAAAAATGAAAATAAATGGGGGGACCGGGTATTCGGTTTTTTTGTATGTACGCAAGTCAATAGTCGCAAATGAAATAAAATATTTTCTTTTATTTTCCCAAATGGCCAATTTATAAAACAATTGACCGGTGTCTATTTCTATTTGAATACATTGGACCCATTTTTTGCCAATATTTGGCAAATATAAAGACCCTCATTTCTACTCAAAGCGGTTACCCATTTCTGTCTGTATTTTTGCACGTAGTTTATTTTTCCTATCAGAGAGAGAGTGTGTGTGTGGAGTTGATATAAAGTTAATTAAAAATCAATTTAATTACTTTCTCCAGTCCATTCACCTGTCCTATATTTTTTTGGTATGCCCATTATTATTACGGAATCAATGGTCCCTTAATAAATGGGTTGACCAGTTTTGAGTCACTAAATTGTGACCCACAATTTTTGGGGGTTTCTTCAAAAATAAAAGTTGATGTTTTGTTTGTGTTCATAAAATATTTCATGATTAAACCTTAGAGTATATAGAATCATAGAGGGGAAAAGTATACCACATTTTGGGCCATTTTCTTCCCGAGTCAATAAGCTCAGTAGTAGTTATTTGAGCTAATAATCCTTATATCAGCGCTGTGTCCCATGCGGGCCAACATGATGTGGGACGTATTTTCCTTGACCCAACTTGAGTAAATTACTTGACCCAGTGAATTTAATCATTAAATTCACTTTTAATGACAAATTTTCAAATGAAAGAGAAGGCTCTTTCATTTGAACCTAAAGTACCCCAAAGTCAGGGAGTCAGGGCCCCTTAAATTTTAGATTGGTAAACTAGACTGTATCTCCTCATTGTTCTTTATCATAAAATTTAATCAGCAATTAACTCCAATGCGCTGGCTCCATAAAACCACGTGATCAAGTCTTAGCCATTAAAAAGCGTTAGCAAGAAAACAAAAACAAAAGAAAAAATCAATAAAATATGTTTTTGAAAGTAACAATTAAACTTTAATTAAACACACAATAAATTTTGTCCCGTTCCCTCCTATATATATATCCAACCTCTTGATATTCTCCACAGAAAAAGAAAAACGACGCCATTTCAAACACAAAAAAAGAGTAAACAGACAAAATGAAAATAATTTGTCCAATGTAAGTCCATGAAATTAAAATAATTCATTAAATTATTATTGTGGTCAAATTATTAATTTAATTATTTTTTATTTAAGATAATTTCAACTAAGACTTCGGCTCAATTTAATGAGCCGAAATCTTGGCCCATTTTTGCTCAATGAGCTCATGAGAAGCTTTATTTTCAACAATTGGTGAAAAATAATTATTTTATAATAAATATTATATATTAATAAATATTATATATTATAAAATAATTATTTTATAATAAAACGACAAATAAAACGCTCAAAAACCTGCTGGAAAAATCACAAAAAAATTGTAAAAGCAAAATGAATAAATAAAAGTTTCACCTCAACAATTAAAGTAATAGTGTTTGAAGGCATCACACAATCCAAGTCAATCCCAGTCACAATACAAACATTACAAACAAAAAACGTGATTTTTTTTATTATTTGAATTAAACCGAGTCGCGCGTTGAAAATCAAGGTAAACTACCGGCGAAAAAAAATACAAGAAAAACAGCGTAACTTCTTCCACCAAGCCTCTCAATTGTCGACTATTGAGGGTAATCTCCTGGCTCTTCGAATTCCAGTTGCCATCCACCCAAGTAAGATTCCAGTTGAAACCAGCCATTATATCTAATTCTTGAAGAGTAAGTCCAATATTATGATCAAGCGAGTTCCAAATGACCCATGTACATGTTTCTTCTCCCGTCCAATTCTGAGGTCGCCAATAGTTCAGTGACCTTTCTTCTCCACTTAGGGTGATGAGTCCACCACAATCATCTGAAAATTAATTTAGGCTTGTCATAATCAGAAAGGTATCTTCAGTTAATTTTTTACCTGAAATTTTCTCCTTTGATGGTACAATAAATCGATTTTTTGTTATACAAGCATCATACATTTGTGACATTTTTTTGCCGCTAATGTCAGTTTTTAAATTCACCTCACAATAATCTTGAATAAACTCTTGTGTAAAACTTTTCTGGTTCATTAATTCTGTTTCAAAAGCCGTCATTTTACTATTCATTGTTGTCATTGTTAACTTCAAATCTTCAATCTCATTTTGTAAGTTTTTTTCCCGCACTTCTCCAGCCTTGGCAAAAATCCAGAGGTCCATGTTTCTTGAGACTAGTCCTCCATCTTTGTATTCTTGAATTGTTGGGAGACTCAAATTATTACAAATTGGGTAATCAAAGTCACAATCTATCACATAAAATTTGTCATCAATAAAAAGATTTTTAAGCTGGAAGAATTTTGAACCAATTTCAAGCCAATTTGTGGTGGTTTTTGTTTCGGACAAATTTTTGAAGATGAGGAGATAAATTGTCACTTTTGGGTCCTTCAAATTAATGTCACTCGTTGAATGACCCCTTCCAAAATATTCAACATTTTTGTTGCGGACAAATTCAGAAAATTCAATTTCATCGGAAATTCCTTTTTCTTGATCTGACAAACTTTGATTGATTTGAGTAAACGAGAATTGAGAATTTTTATATTTTTCTAAAAATGAATCCACATCCCAATTTTCAATTAGGCCATACGAACAATTAATTATTTCAATTTTGAGTTGAGTTTCAAAATGGCGGGATGAATTTTCAAAATTTTGTTTGAGGAGTTCAATTTTAGTTAATTCGTCACCGTTTATGGCTGCCTGATTTAATTCCAATTTTTCCTGTAAATTGTTTAAATTACGATTGACCAATGAAATGGCGTCAATGTGTCATAGGGAATTATAAGATGTTAACTACGTACAAGTGAAATGTACGTAGCCCTAATTGTTTGTACGTAGCCCAAATTTCTTGTACATAGTCAAATATGCCATTTTAAAAATTAATTGGCCCATATTAATTTAAATTGCATTTTTCCCATATCAAATTTTTAACTTAACTTGTCTCATCCTCAAAAACTTATAATTAAATGTTATTTTGTATTGCTTTTCCCTACTTTTCAGGGCATTTTTTAAGTAAACTTAACAGGGTGCCACAACCTCAAAATTGGCCAAGTATTTGACAAAAATGGCATTTTTTAAAAAGAAAAGGGCAGTTGTTTCCAAAAAAATGGGACATTTGGGTCACAAAGATTCAAAGTTTGACGAAAGAAATGACAAAAAAGCTTTTTGCAAAAACTACGTGCCTCTTTTTGGGGCAACGTGCCGCTCATAAGGGCAAGGTGCCGGTCGTGGCACCTAGTTAACATGTTAACAAATCCCCTGCTACTTCTTCTATCGAGTCATAATACATTTTTATTTAAACTTAGCACCGGAATTCAAATAGATTTTTTGTCTATCCACTTTCAATTTTTTATTTCTTTAATTACGTGAAAACCTCAATTAAAAATGGTTTTTTTTTATGTAGTTTTTGGAAACTACGTGAACTCTAATTCCACCTTTAGTTATTAATTAAACTTTAAAGTATCAACGTGTTTGCAATTAATTATGGCTTCCAAGAAAAAAAGTAGAAAATCAAGTGAAAGTAAAAACACAAAAGCAGCTTTGTCGTGTCAAAAAATCGACACTTTGTTTATCAAAAAACCTCGGGTTACTCTGTTAAATGATCGTCAAAATAATGAGGATTCACAAGTTCAAGAAGATGAACAGGTATCACAAATAATGAGAAATTTATAAAAACGGCATTTTTAGAACTGGTTGTCTTTTTCAGATTTTAGCGCAATTTAAGTACTTTCAAGTAGTGCCCCTTTGCAAAACAATTATGCCCTTTTTGAAAAAATTGTACGCAGTTAGAATTCCTTATAATTCCCACTGATCAAATATTTTGAGACAATTTTGGAGGGTTTCTGGATTGAGTTGAATTTCAGAAAAATAATTTTGTCCCAAATTATCAAAAATAGTACGAAATTTCGAAATTTTCGTCAAAGTGTAGGTTAATCTTTTTTCCTTGGCCCATCTTGTTTTGGCTACGACTGCAGAAAGATTTTGCATTATTTCTTCTACCTGCGAATAATTTTGCACTGATTTTAGTCCACTTATTGGCACATCTGTAAAAATTTGGAGTGAGTCGGGGGTCGTCTGGTTTAATTTTTGGAGATAATTTTGAGTGGAATTTTGATTATCTAAGAAATTAAAATTAATTTATAAAAAATGGCACCATATCTACATGGAAATTAAATTAACCTTCGAGAAAATCATTTTCCGGTAATTGAAATCTCGCAGAAATTCCCGCGCCCCATGAGATGCCAGTGACAACATGAGTAGCTTCTGATTTATCAAAATTATCAAAATTAATGGCTTCTCTGATGTGCTCATACTCAAAATTTAAATTCTCTTGAACTGTCTCCATAATTTTGAGCCAAATAAAAATATTTGATGAGGAATTCTTAAATTCAAAATTCCCTCCATCTTGATTTTTAAGGTAGGCAGCATGGCCACTCACTTTAATTATATTTGTGAGAACACTCACAGCCGTGAGATTGTTCAAATTGATCAAATTGAGCATTTCCGATGGTTTGGTCACCAAATTGACCGATTCGATGATCTCGGGGACTTCAAGAGTAGTGACAGCGTCTCCGTCATAAGGGAAAACTGTGTCACCAGTAAACTTTTAAGTTCTGGCATCGTACAAGGAACCAAGTTGAGCTACTCGACCCAATGCCATTATTTTTAAAGGGTCATCTGGGTCATCCTGATCTTTAGATTCCGTTGATTCGGATACAAGTGGAGGACCAGATTGTATGGCCCAACATCTTGAAGTTAAAAGGAGAATGGTCAGCAATTTTAACATGGCTCAATTAATTTTGTAAAGATTTCAAAAATTGGAGGACCATTTTTGAAACAAATTAAATGAATTAAAATTAATTAGGTAAGAACAAAACAACCAAGCCGTAATGCAGAGAGTCTTTTAATACTTTGAAGTAGGAAAAGTAGGTCAATAAATGAAATGCATTTTTGGGTGATTCATCAGTTTCTCACGAGTTGTAATCTCAAGACAGATGAAATGGTCCCTGTCACAGGATGGACATCCGGTGTGGTTGACGATTGTGGGGCAAAAATAATTAATTTAACTGACTATCACTGTCAAATTGTATAATTAACTTGTAATTTTTACAATAGGGCAACTCAGGATTAGTACATCCGTTTTAAAAAAGCATTAATTGAATTAATTTTATAGACTTAATCTTGCATGGAAATGAATTTGACTCAACGCTCAAGTAAAAATTTCCATAAAACTTTTTTCACATGGACAAACCTTCTCCATCATTATGTATCATGGCTTATTTTAATTATATTTATTTATTCCCTTTTATTGAAATCCTGAAGCCATCTCACTAGCTACAATTAAAGGCATCCGAGGAAGAGGCCATTTAAGTGGCCCCGAACTGACAAAATGTTATTAATTAAACTTATTCAAAATTATTTAATTGTTGAATCAGCAGTACCCTGGCTCTGTACCTCTGTAACCTCATGGTGAGATCTCAAACCAACTCGATTGTTTAGCTTTAGTGAGAAAATAAAACAAATTAGAGAAAAACAATAACATTTTTTAAATGTATCAAATTATGCTGTAATTAAACACAATTAATCTGGCCACGCTTCTTATGTAACTACCTTCTTGATTCTCAACTGAAAAATAAGGGCATCGTCATTCATTTAGAAAGAAAGTCCACACACAAAATGAAAATAAGTCGAGTGTAAGTTCACAAATTCAGATATTATCTGAATTTGTATTTTGTAAATAATAATAATAATTATTATTATTTATCTTAACCAATATTTTTAATTATTAAAATCATTGACACTCTTGATTAATTTATAATTTTTGATAATTTAAAATTAATTAATTTCAGTCTCGCTTCTTTTGTAGTCCTCTATTTAATGAATTTAGTTCATGACGTCACCGCTGAAGACGTGAGTGTCCCATGTTTTAGCTGTTCTTCTTTCAATAAATTAAAATAAATAAATAAAACTTTTTGGACAGGATGGGAAGCCAGACGCAGGGGAATGTAAGGCGGTGGGAGTTTTTGCAATAAAGGGAGACTGTCGTGCATATTATAGTTGTGTTGCCAATGGAGACTCAGAATTTACAAAATATGATTCCATTTGTGATCAAAGTACAGTTTTTGATGAAACCCTAGGTGTTTGTAGCCATGCATCGAAAGGTGACGCACACTGTGAAGATGAAGGTGAAGGGCCCAGAGAATAAAATTAACCATTTTTTCATTTAACTAATTCGCCTCACGTTCCCTTCCTTCTCAACTAAAAACTGAGTACTGAAACCCGAGTACTAATTTGGATGGATTTTGCTCCAAATGTAAAAATAAATTGTTTTCACAATATTTAATCGCAACCAATAATAAAAATAAAAACAATTATTGTGACATTAACTAGCTGTGAAATCATCAATTTAATTTGTCTTTTCAGGACACGGCAATTTGAAGTTGCAGGCTCATGTGAAAATGTGGTAGATGAAAATATTTGGAAAAGGCATACATTTTTTTATTAATTAAATTGATCGTGGATTAATAATCGTGGATATAGAAGTTTTAATTAAATCTTTTCAGCAATAAATAGGATGGTTGCCAGTTAACATGTGCATGAATGCTAATACAAATAGGAGCAAGGCTGATGAGTTTAAAAATAAATTGCTCAATTAAAAGAGTACCTGAATCTCTTGACATGATTAAATTATTATGAAAGTACCTAAACTCAATTAAACTGACCCTTGAAGGTTGAATTAATTTAATTTTGATGTTACTCACTTCCTTACATATTGAGACAGAAAATTTGTAATCGTAGATGATGGAGGTTGTTGAAAGGTATATGTGGAAAAAAATAACCAAGCGGCTGGTGTTGGTTGGGTCCATATATAGAAATGTTTTTTTTTTCTAGTTTAATTTAAATAATAATTTAAATAATTTGATTGTGTCAAGTTTAATATTGAAAATTTTACCCCACTTCCATTTTGGGTATCAATTATATGACCTCATTTTCAATCTTGTCTCATAAATTCATTTCCCTTGTTTCAACTTTGATAGTCAACTCACGTTTGACACAGTCACTTCATTTTATTCAGTCAACAGTGCCCTCTGTTGGAAAAAGATAAAACACTTTCACGGTTCAATATTTCTATCGCATATATTATCCGTTTTTTTTATTTAACCGTAATTTCATTTTTAGTGAAAATTTTCAGTTATAAAAACGTTGAGTAGGGAGACGATCCGTGTATTTGGTTGGTTTGTAAATTTTGGCCATTTCTGTCGAGTGAGTCCCTACTCACGACTTTCATTCTTTGCCTCGCCCTTGGCGAGGAGGGAGCTAAAATTTTCCTGAGCTGGACGACAGAGGTCGTCAAATCGTTTTTGCTCCATCTTATAATAATAATAAAAATTAAATTAAGGTTACGGTGGTGCTTTAAAACCACAGTCACTGGTAGTGGCCAACTGTAAATAGCTGACCTCAAGGACCGAGGAATTTGACCTATCCTGACCTGACGAGTGTCCTGAGAATGGGGGAAAAGTGCTGTGTTTGTGTTAAAACCTGTGCAAGACGATTATCTCTAAAATGTGTACTGTGTAATAAGTGTTATCATCGCCTGTGCCATGCTCCAGAAATATCACTGCAAGATTACAGACAAATTAATTTAGCATCATGGACATGCACCGAATGCGACGAATCCAGCGAAGAATCTCTCTGTTTAAACTGTAAGAAAGTACATATATTTAATCCTAGAGATAATTCTCCTCAAATCTGTATGAAATATTCTTTTCCTACTATTAATTTTACTATTGACAGTGACATAATTGTCCCCGAATTACTGAGTCAGACTCCGCTTAAATTGTCAAAATCGTTAAAAATAGGACATATTAACATAAATTCATTGAGCATAAGTAAATTAGAAGATTTAAGTAATGTTATAATTTTAGAAATGTTGGATATTGTATGTGACAGAAACAAAGTTTGACTCTACTGTTTACTCTGGTATGTATAGAATAAATGGGTATAATATGATAAGAAAAGACAGGGAAAACATAGGTAGAGGTGGGACTGTAGTTTATATAAGAAATGAATTTACTACTACTGTTATTGACCTACATATTGACTTTCCATTGGAACTTGAAATTATGATTATCAGTTGCAAATGCAACTTTATGAAACCTTTCCTTCTTATCGTTGTTTATCGTTCCCCTCATGTCAATATTGAGTCTTTTCTTGAGTCTTATAACACTGTTTTCTCAAAATTATATAGCTTACAACATGAAATGCTTATATTAGGATATTTCAACATTGATATGAGTGGTGACGCAAAATATGCAAAAGAACTGAAACACGTATCGTCTTTGTATGGGCTTACCCAACTAATTAATGTTCCCACTCGTAAAACTCTTACGACTAGTACTATAATTGACTTGTTATTTGTATCGAATAAAGAAAAGGTCGCAGACTCATATATAAAGCTCTATGGCTCATCTGATCAAAAATTAATTGTTGTTAAACGTTCACGTGCTAGAAAAAATTCTCCTTGTAAACTTATGATGACAAGAAATTATAAGAATGTAAACTGGGCCAATGTAAACAGAGATTTAGCCTTAATACCATGGTCTCCAATTGAAGCTTGTGAAGACTCTGATGGTGTATTAGATTATTTTTTGTTATCGGTAATGGATGTAGTCAACGACTATGCGCCAATATGTAAACTTAAAGTGAAAAGCTTGTCTTCTCCATGGGTAACTCCTGAGATAAGAAAATTAATGCATAAGAGCAATAAACTAAAAACGTTAAGTAACCAATTTTATTCTTCTTTTTTATGGAGTGAATATACTAATCTAAGAAATCACATATCTAAGTTGATAGCAAGAAGTAAATATGATTTTTACCAAAACAACTACAAAGCCTCCTCACTCACTTCTAGTATATGGAAAGTTCACAATGAGCTTATTAAAGATAATTGTTCTCTGCAATCTATACAACTAAATATTGACAATGTTTTGACTACTGATACAGATAAGATTGCTAATGTGTTGGCAAAAAATGTTGTATGTACACCTCATAATTTTACTTCAAACTTAAAAGAGTTTGCCGAGTCTATAGTGTTAGAAAATTCAACTGTAATGCCTTTCACAGATAAAGATGTAAAAAGTGTCTTCAAAACTATACAACCTAAGAAATCCAATGTCAATGATATATCATATAAAGTTTTAAATAATTGTATGAGTAATCTAGTTGTCCCACTAGCTCTTATATTTACACAATTTTTACTCTTATTTTCTTTTCCTAATAAGTTGAAACAAGCCACGGCTATACCCCTATATAAAGGCAAAGGGTCTAAACATGATTCTAATAATTATAGATTAATCTCCATGTTACCAATTATGAGTAAAATTTTCGAAAAATTGTTACAAAGGAGAATATTAGATACTGTAGTAAGTGGGGTAGGATTAAGTGAAAATCAACATGGTTTTCGAAAAAGACACTCGTGTTTTACGGCTATACTTAAACTAACCATGGATATTTTTACATACATAAACAAACGATGTGGCAGAGTATTAGCTGTATTTGTAGATAACAGAAAAGCATTTGCCTTAGTTGACCATGTTAAACTTTTGACTAAACTAAAAAATAGATATATGATTGAAGGTCACATGTTAAAACTCTTAACTGATTATTTTTTAAATAGAAAATTTTATGTGTTGGTCAATGGCTCTCTCTCTCTCTGAGGCTCTTCACATAAACTGTGGAGTACCCCAAGGAAGTGTACTTGGTCCTCTTTTGTTTGTATTATATGTTGATGATATATGTGAGCTGCTTTTTGACAAATCTGTATCCTATCTCCTTTATGCTGATGATTTAGTCATATATGTTGCTAACTCTTGTTGTGAAGCCGCAAAACGTATATTGGAGTCAGCTCTAGCTATTCTAAACAACTGGTGTAATGAGAATATGATGCAGATTAATTATGATAAAACTAACTTTATGGTGTTTCACAAAGTGAATGATGCTAATATCCCTGAATATTTATAAATTATGTGTGCTGGGTATAACATTGTACGAGTATATACTTTTAAGTATTTAGACATTATACTTGATGCTAACTTACAATTTAAGAATCATTTTCAATATGTAAAGAAACGTGTCAGCTCTGCTATAGGTTGCATGAATAGAATTAAGAGATTTGTAACGCTTAAAGTATTTATTATATTTTTAAATGCCTATGTAGTATCAATTGTTGACTATTGTTTGCCAGTGTGGGGCGTAGTAACTGCAAATAAATTGCAATCTATTCAAAATAAGACAAACAGTGTAATTTGTAATTTTAGTGAGCCTCCAAAATGGAGAAAACATTTAAAGAAAAATCCTCCACCTGAGTGTAATTTATTAGAGAAAGCTAATATTTTGTCCATGAGTGAGCGCTTGAAGTACTATATACTGAAAATTACATTTATAACATTAAAATTTAAGTCGTCTACGAATTTTGTTAACCAAATGTTTACTTTTATTCCTATTGGGAGAACAAGACAGAGTGTAAGTAACTCATTATGTGAAACATGGGATAAAAATATAAGTACAACTTATATTAGATGTTTTTATTATAATGCTGTAAAACTTTGGAATAATTTACCTCTTAATTTGAAAGACTTAAAATTGACCTTACGTAAATTTGACAAATATTTGAATAAGTTTTTTATAAAATCCCGTGAGAATGTATTATTTAAACCGCCTTAGAAATTAGTTTAATTTTACTTGAATATTGTTTTTGACATGGTATGTATTTGGATTTGTTTAATTGGTTATGATACCTAACCGTGTCTACATTGGAAATCAGTCTTGTATTAACTGTATGTATTGACACATGAATAAAGTCAACTAACTAACTAAATCATTCTCAGAAAAAGAGGGAAAATTCAAATTTAATTCTCACCCCTCCTACTACCGTCATTTATGAATATTCATTGGACTGAATTTTTTGTATTTAGTTTTCGTTGGATGGAGAATCTACCACAAATTTCAAGAAGAAAAGACGGATTTCTTGGACAAAATAAATTTGGTGCTGGTGATGGGGGGATTATTTACTCATGGAAGTGGGCTCACAATTCAAAATTATGGGCGCCATCATCATCTCATCAACTCTCTACTCGCCACATCATTCAAATTGACAAGTATAACCATCCCAAATTTTACCATTTTTATTATAATTAAAATTTAAATTAATTCTCATAGAACAATTTCAACTACATCGAGATGATCCAGAAGGCCGAATTGCAGGGCCCTTCAAGGGATTCGTAATTTTATGAGTTTTGGACTCATTTCAAGGGCCCTCAAAGTATTTACGAAACCTCATTCAATAGAACTTTTACCATCCGTAGCACACAATCCAAGCCGAGTCCCCTTTCTTATAAATCTTTTGGCGGCTTTTTTTCATCTTACACTTCCCGGATTTCATGTCTATTTTTTAATATGGCACATAATGGTCGTTTTCTGCTACGTCAGCGCCATCCATCCAATTCTCTCCTCTTTCCGGTTTCTATACTCATTCTGTTCTTTTTGGGACTTGATTAAGTAAATAATTAATTTAATTGGTGTTTAGAATTGTTCGAGGGTCAAAGGGGAAAGGAGTTTTGTCTCTTCATGGCAGTGACAATGAATTGAGGATCCTTGACCGTCAATTTCACGCCATCTATGAAAACTGGGCCATCATATTTCAAATCATAATGGGAATGGCGGTAATTATCTACCTTTTTTTGATCATCGTCACCGCAAGCCTCCGCTCCTTGTTCGCTGTCGTGAGTTGTCTTATTTTTCTGACACTCGTCTTGAGTCGCCTGGCGGACATTCACTGTACTTCGGTCAAGATGTTGACAAGCCGGAAAGGTCAACGAGAGTCGCTTTGGTTTCGAAAATATCAAAAAAGTTGTCGACCCCTCAGCGTCAACGTGGGGAACTTTTTCTTTGTAGACAAGGGCCTTGTCCTTACCGTAATTTCTATTATTGTGACCCAGTCCACCAGCTTAATTTTGACCTACATGACTAGTGCCAACTAGCGTGGTTTTTTATGCTTATGTTTTATTACTCTAGTCACAATTACGTTAACTATTGATGAACTCCATTTAAAAACTTTGTTTAGCGAAAGTAATTTTACTCAAATGATGCCACTGTGCATGCACACAAAGTGCTAAAAATATCATAAAAATAACTTTTAATTAGCTTGTCAACAATTTTCATTTGCAATGTAATAAACCGAAATCAATCTTTAATTGACCGATATTAAATTTCTAAATTCTCCGAAAACTTGATTTTCACTGAGAATACACACCCCACTGGAGCAGTACCCTATGTCACGTGTCTGGCCATTTGATTTGTTCAAATAATTCGACCAAAAAAGAATTCAAACCTTTTTTGTACTTTCCCTAAAAAAGTTTTTTGCAGCAAAATAAATTACAACATTTAATGATGATAATTACAAGAGAATTATTTATGGCTGAATGGAATTAAATAACTTTGCCAATTAAACATTTTTTGCACACTGTCATAGCCATCGGTCATTTAACTCTTGTTTCGTAACATCCCCACATAAATACAAGCAAAAAAATTGATCATAATAAAATTTCTTGGGAATTATTATTTCATTGTTTTTATTTATTTCCCAATTTATTTGGCCATATAAACTCAATTAACTTTAAGCAATAGTTTTATTAAAATTTGTGCAATCCCAATTATATTTTCCTTTTCAAAGTGTCAAGACTCTCTTCGTGGATTTTAAATTGTGGCGCCCACAAAAAATTGAAAATGTTTCTACTCTATTTAATCTTTCTCCTAATTACCGTCAACGCTTTACAATTAAAAACAGACTCAAGTGAAAATAATACAGAAATTAATTTAATTGAAATCATAACTAAAATTCAAGAATCTTCTGGTGGTAATTCTATTCAACTAATAGGAAATTCAAATCTCCCTCCAATAATTAAACTACCACTAACATGTTTCCAAAACTTGAAAAAGTTTCAAAATGGTTCAAAAAAATTTAATACTGTTGAAATTGTGTATCATTACATTTCATTTAATTATCTCACAATAATTAACTTTTTTCAAACTGACGGTCTTGAATTTATTCAAAATTCTGAAGAGTTTTCAAGTAAAATAAAAAAAGGAATTTTAATTCTCGTTGGTCCCCAACAAAAACTTTTCAAAATTTTAGAGCATCCTGTTGCGCAAAACTTCAAAAAAATATTTGGAGTTCCCGCCCCAAATTCAAATCAAATTTTAATTAATTCCAAAGAATTATCTTTATTCTCATTTTTGAATTGCCCGCTAACTTCAATATTTAAATTAAACAATTTTAACAGTCGACATATCAAAGTTGCTGGCATCAATACGCCACCTGTTGGTTACACATGGAAGTCAAATTCAGTAAATTATTATGGAGGCGTCAATTATGAACTTATTTTTGCTTCGGCGCACGCCTACAATTACTCTTTTACTATTGACGCCAGTCACAAAACTTTTGGTCGCAAATTTACAAATGGCAGTTGGATTGGTTCGTTTTCCACCATTTTGAACCCTCCTAGTGCTGACATTGCCTTCAGTGCCATTGCTCTCGAGCGCTTTTTTCTATCTGATTTTATTGGGACAATTTCCTACGCGGGTATTATTTTTGTGACGTTACAACCCACGCGGAAAATAAATATGGTCGCCATAACATATCCTTACACTTTGACTGTCTGGCTCTTAATTATTTGTACATTTTTCTGTGTCACTCCCTGTGTCTTCATTTTACTAATTAAATTGGGCGCCAAATTCAAGTCCAATAAAAAGTCTCATCTTTTGAATTTAGCGCTCTTGCCTCTCTTCATTTTACTCAAGCAATGGGTTCGCATCCCAGCGGCATTGAAAGGATTGTGCTCTCTTTTGATGTTGTGCGCTCTAGTTTTGACCACTGGCTACGAGTCAAATTTAGTGCGATTTTTAACAATTCTTGATTCGGACTCAAAATTCCCGCGAAATTTCCATCAACTAGCCAATTCAAAAGATTATGCAATGCAACTGGCTTCCATTTCAAGTGTGGATAAAACATTTTTTGCTCAATCAAAATCTGGAACAGTTGCCAAATTAAAAAAGCGCTTCACTGTGGCGCCAAATATGTACAAGTGCGTTGAGTTTAGTGTGGTAAATTCAAAGAGTGTTTGCATGGGTTGGGATTTATTTTTAAAAATTATAATTGCTCGAAATTTCACTTTGAATAGGGCGGGCGACATGTTTTACGTTTCGAAAACGAGTCAAAGTTTGCTAGTGACGATGAGTAGCATGGCACTGCCCAAGGATTCCATTTACACAGAAATGTTTAATCTTGTTAGGGGACAGTGCGTCGACGCGGGGCTTCCCACCAAATGGACTGATGACGTCACCAACAAATTCCAAAGTGAAGCCATCCAACGAGTTAAAATGAAGACAGAGAGCGAGGGAAATTTAAATTTAATTGATGTTTTAATGACCAAAAAATTTAGTGACGGTGGAACATGGAAGCCATTTTCAATGAATAATTTTGCCATCATTTTCGTTGTTTTAATAGCAAGTGGGATGTGCAGTTTAGTTTTGTTTGGCGGGGAAAAAATTTATTTTCAATTGGCAAGAATGTCTACTTTAAATAATTTATTGTTAAAAAATCCACAAACTTAATCATGGCCTGTGATGGGACTTTCTCGAAAGTTTGAAGTTGAAAAACTTTTTCCGGCAATTGAAATTATTTCCGTAAACTACAAAGTAGTCAAGAAAAGAGGGCGAATGCACAAACTCTTGTTGTCTTTGTTGCCAAAATTAATAATTTCAAAATGGAGACTAGTTTCAAAATGGCTCGGGATAATTAGATTATCAATTGTTTGGTAAAAATGGGGTTAAATGTTGTTATAGAACATGTTCGTCTATCTTATTTTGTTAACGAGGTAACAAAATTTTCAATTAAACTGGTACTCATGTACATGAGTATCATGCGCACAAGCACTATGATCATGGTACTTGTCACGCGACCAAGACAACGCATCACAAAGGCATAAAAATGGCCGTCATTTTTTCTCAATTTTTACAAACTTAACACGACGACAATACTCTGCAGAGTATGATCATTCGTCCAGAGCTCTGGAAGAATGACATGATGGCGAATAATTTTTTATTGCTCTTCATTTCTATGCAAATCACCATGACTCTGACTACGACAGTCGAATGCCCGCCAGAAGATCAAGTGGCCTCGTGCGACTGTTTCACAATCAATTCAAAAGTATATGTCCACTGTGTAGGAACCACGCAACAACAAATGAAGGAGGCCCTTACAACTCTTCACAATTTCAATAAAATTCCCCTAACACACCTTCTTGAATTTCACCATTTTTCAGTTAGCGCGTCAAATGAGACCCAACTCAATTTGAATTTTTTGTCACAAACCCAATTGACGACTTTTCAGCTCTCCAACAGTCCAAATCTTGCCGCCATTTCTCCACCGGCCCCTGCATTTATTAAATTTACTTGTGAAAGAGTCACAATTATTTTTCAACCTTTATTGGGAGATGAATATTTTGGCCATATTTTGGAATACATGGAACCCCAATCAGTGACTTTGCTGGATCTAAATAACAATCAAATTAAGAGGTCACCCAATGGCCCTAATTTTATTCCTCATTTGTCTCTCTTCACAAAATTAGAAACACTTCATTCGAATGGGAATCAAATAAAAAGAATTGAGGGTGGAGGATTTCGAAAAAATGTGAAACTCAAGACAATTGAATTGACAGGAAATAATATGAAGGAAATTGGACCAATGGCCTTCATTTTCGATGTACCAAAAATGAAGCATATTGACATTATATTGGCCGATAATTTATTGACTAATGAACGGATTGACCCTCATCATGGCCTCGAGATGAACTCCGGAGTGACCTATTTTCTTCAGTTGGAACGAAATGAATTGGTGACTCTTTCAGAAAAAGTCTTTGGCTTTATTCGTGAAGGGTCATTGCGGTTATTGTACGTTGAGAACAATGCCTTTTTTTGTGACTCCAAAATTCAATGGTACCCTCCCACTTATCCCTTTAAATTAATTTTATTTAATATTTATCAGCATTTAAATTTTTTGGGAGTAGGATTCGAGATAGGAAGAATCAACTGAAGGATGTGGTCAAGGGACTTGAGTGCCAGAATGACCCGGGAAAAGATGTTTTCACTACCCGCCTCCTTTCTGACCGACCTCCCACATCAGGAGGGACGAGACTTTTGGGCTGTTGTCATTTTATTTTTGGCTTCATTCTTTTGATATTTTTGTGAAAGATTTAAATTTTAATAAATATCCAGATTTTATTCAACAATACTCTAAATAAAATAATTGTCAATCATAATAAAATTAATTATTCATTCAACGCATAAAAATAAAAAAATCCGTTTGCATAGGAATATCCAATATTATACTCGATGAGGATGAAGCGGGTAATAATGAGAAATATAAAATTATTTTGAAATTCAATAAATTAAAATGAATAAATTCATAAAATAATGTTGTCTGATAAAACAAAATGTTTTACAACTTCTTGTGGGATCATAAAATTACTAGTGGGTTTTTACATTTATTTATTAGCTAATTCTTCCCCCAAAACATAAAACTACCTGCAAATACAAAAAAGACAACGAAATTTTAGCCCAAAGAATTTCATGTACACATTAGAAAATTGTGCATTTTGTGTTGACGTCAGAGGCCTAAAACGTTTCATAAAAAAGGCGCCAATACTTTGATTATTTTTTCTTGCGTGGTCTCATTGGTGAACAGTTGAACGTATTGTGTAAAGTCATACCACAAAACAAAATTGGAAAAAAATGAAAAAATTGAAAAATGAGCCCAGGCAAGAAAAAATAATCAAAGTATTGGTGCCTTTTTTATTTGGGGTCAATTGTAGGTTGGGTGTGTCATTGGGACTCATAGTGCTGACTTGGGTTGGTTTCTATCCCGCGGAATAGAAAAGTGACAAAATCTATCCCGGGATAGAATCTATCCCGCACCATTTCTACCCTCATTTTGCCACATACGGCCGCCAATTTGTATAAAATGGCTACCAGCTGCAGCCAGTAACCATTTCATCAAAAATATGCCTGCAGGATAGAATCTATCCCGGGATAGCGGGATAGATTTTGTCAACCCCCTTTTTTACTGTGGTGCATACTCAATGCGGATAGCGGGACGAGGCAGTTTGAAAATTTTGAAACATTTCTAAGATTTTTTTGTGCATTCTAAATTTCAATTTGGTTTCCCGACAATTAGCAAATAAATATTACCTGTTGACTAACTACAATTAACGTAAGCAATGAAACAATTTTTTCTTTTTCTTTTGTTAGTTTTGTTAAGTACAACTAACACGGTTTTCCATATAATAATGTTGTTTGATTGTAAATGTCATTTTTCTCCTGTGAAGATTTTGTAAAGATTTTCCCCGTCATATTTTATTTTACTAAATTAACAAGACTGCGCCTTTTTTATTTTTTTGTATAATGGAAATGGGATAAATGTCACGCTAAGTTATTGATCTTTTTTATTGTTTTGAATAATCATCATACTTGTACTTTTTTTTAGATACTTGGAGAAAATGTCAAATAATGGAAGAGTCAAGCGAAAATAAAATTGACCTTTGAGGACGAGAAAATAAATGTTAAAATCCCAACAAAATGAAGCCGTCGAGTCAAGGGTCAGACATTAATCTCATGAAAAATGAGTCATCATCGTCTCTTGCTGTTTCAACAACAAAAGAAAATGATGAGGTGAGTAAAATAAATTCCACATTTAATTATGTAGAATAATTTACTATAAACAATCAGGATTTTAACTTTATCACTTAATTACAGTGGGAATTATAAGGAAATTTGACTACGTACCATTTTTCAGAAAAGGGCAACAAAAATTACTAAAAGGGGCACTTTTTTATTATGCCAAAATTAAATGTTTGATTCTATTTTACTAATTTTGGACCTTATTTACAACAAATTTGTTTAGACTTTGTCTTCTACGGAGACAGAAATAAAACAAACAGAAATATTTCCAAGGCCGTGGAAATAGAACATTATTTTCTCAATATTCGAAAGGGAAAGGGCATTTGACTAGTTACCATTGATGGGGACTAGGTACCATCAAAAAGGGCTACGTACCATTCAATGCTACGTAGTTAACATGTTATAATCCCCACTGCTTAATTATGATCATCAAAGGGCCAGCAAATGAGTGAGGTTGCGGGACAAGTTGTTGTTCAAGAAGTATGTCACAATAAATGACAAAAAAATATAATTTGTTTTTATTCATTTACCGTCAAGTTTTAAATGTATAAGTACTTTAAATATTTAAATTCATGTATTCAAAAATCATCTTTGTTTTAAATGGAATTTGTCAGAGAAAATGTACGGATGGGGGAGATAATAGAACAGCGTCATTACACTCATTGCAATCTCCAGAAGAAAAGGCCACATCCATCACATTGGTATGATCAAATTAAAATAAAAAATTTCTAAAAATAAAATTTCAAAACAACCGAAAACCCAATCCAGGAAGGTGCAAATTCATTTTGCTGTTATTTTAGATTTTAATTTTTTTGAATTGCAAAACTAAAATCAAATTAGTTGAAATTGCACGAGTTGATCAAGAA